>CAUYSK010076132.1:0-94562 GCA_963575035.1 Avahi laniger
TTTTTAGCTGTCCAATTAATTTCTTTCTATTTTTTTTTTTTTGGTAGAGATGGGGTCTCGCTCTTGCTCAGGCTGGTCTCGAACTCCTGAGCTCAGAACGATCCGCCCACCTCGGCCTCCCAGAGTGCTAGGATTACAGGCTTGAGCCACCGCGCCCGGCCTCAGTCCCCAGGTTTTTTTAAAAATTCTTAATCTTTTTTTAAAATTTCAGAATATTACAGGGGTATATTTTGGTTACAGAAATTGCATTTGTGCAATTTGAGTCAAAGTCACCAGTTTTTATTAGCGCATCTAAATATATTAGTCCAGTGGAGCTATCCTGGGGCCGGCACCAAGCAGGGCCCAGGCGCCCCATCTGGCTGAGGCAGGACTGCAGGGCGGAGAGGAGAGGGGCTGGTGCGTCCCCTTCTCTGCACTGGGCAGGGGAGGGTCGAGCCATCGTTCACCTGCCTGTCCACCAACTGTGCACGGGCCCTGCCTGCACCAGCCCGTGCCATCTGCCCACCTTCCTCTAGAGGCAGGTATTAGAGGTGTCCAGCAGGGAGCTCACTCATCAAAGCGGTGTTCCGGCAAGTTGTCATAGCGTCAGCACAGAGCAGAGGGGAGGAGAGGAGAGCAGAGGAGAGAGGAGGGGAGGGGAGGAGGTGGGCTCTCGCCGTGGATCAGGGCAGCTCCTTCCCAAAGGACGACAGAAAACCGTCTCCTCCTTTGCCTGCCGGATGCCTGGCATGGCCTCGCCGGGGCCTTGCCGAATCCATGCACACGCTCCACCCACGCCCTGCGCACCGGCGAGGTGCCTGCTCAGGCCAGACTGGCTGCCGGTGCTGGTGGCGTTTGCCACTCCCCAGGTCCTGGTGCCAGGCCTGTGACGCTGCACTCACGGCGCTGCAGGGGACCCGGCTGCACTCGTGTGAGATGAACGCTCAGCACAGCTGTGGGGAATGAGAGGCTCCCCCTGGGGAGTTGCGTGCACCTCCCAGCGATGGCCCTGCTGTGCTTAGCAAGTAAACCGCACACCGTGTGCTGAGCACCCTGCAAGGACGGCCTGGGAGCATCCACTTAGCCTGTGGGCCCCACGGTGGCACTCGCTGCCACCCTGGCCAGCCAGGGGCCTCTGTCAGGCGCCATTTGCGTGGGCGGAATTGGGTGTCTCCAGCCAGAGACCAGCAATGTGGCGTGTTTGCCACAAGTCATGCGCACACGTACGTATCTACGGGCATGCAGCACATGCACACCCACCCACAAACACGTGTGCACAGACCCAGACGTGCACTCGCTGGACCCACACACGTGCACACGCGTGCACACCCACGCACGCGCCGTCTCACTGAGCACCCCTGCGGGCATGTTGGGGTGACGAAGAACAAGACCCGTCACGTCGCTACATCTGGGGAGTGGCGTTGTATCAGACTGCAGCAGACTTGGCGCAAGGCGCAAGTCCACTGTGCTGCGGGTGGGTGTCGGGGGTTGGGGCTCCCTGAGGGTTGGCCCGGCCTGGGCTCACGGTGACACTGTGTGACGAGGCCCCGGCTGTGGGCCCGGCCCTGTCTGCCCACGTGTCTTGCCGACTCTGCCGCACCTGCAAGTGTGGCCGCTATGGGGGATGCAGGTGACCATGGCCCCTCTGGGCAGCGCCCGCTCTCCGGGTGGGTAGCGCCTTTGGGCTGGCATCTGGCCAGAGTGTGCACAGGGCCTGGGGCCGGCAGGCTCGTGAGCCGGGTCACTGCGTGGGGCGGCGCGGACACAGCCCGGCACTGCTGGGTTCTGTTCTCCGCAGATTGACCGACTCATCAGTCACGGGGCTGACATCCTGCAGCCCGTGATCCTCACGCAGGGGGACAAGGTGGCCGTGGGCACGGCCGTTGACTACGGCTATTTCAGTTTCTTCCAGGTAGGGCTCTGGGTCCCCCTGGCAAGGGAGGTGACGCGGACACCATGAGTAGGGCCCTGGCTGGGCTTGGCCTCCCTGGGCACAGCTGGGCTGGGGTCCTTGATGCTGTCCCCAAAGCCAGCGCGACCGGAGGAGAGAACCTGCCTGCAGGGCTGAGTCGTGCCGGGCGCAGCTGTGTGTTTGTCCTCCGGTGACGCCTCACCGAGAAGGGAGGGGCCCTTGGCCCTGGTCCCCGGTGGTGACCCCCGCGCTATGCTGCAGGACCGGAAGATCGCTCACTGCCCCTTCCACGCGCTGATGCCGGCGGAGCGAGAGACCCTCCTGGCCCGAAAGAGGCTCCTGGAGTACCTGGGCTCCCACCTGCGCCACGCCGTCTTCACCAAGGAGAGCCAATGGGACGCGACGCTGCTGTACCTGAGCAAGAAAGGTGGGCAGCGGCGCGGGGCCTTGCCCGCCCTGTGACGCCGTGCGTGACACTGTGAGGGCCACAGCGGGTCCAGCCTCCGCCTGGGGCCCTGCAGGGGCGGGGCAGGGAGGGGCACAGGAGGGCCTGTGCTGCCGCTGGGCTGCCCTCCCGGCCCCGTTGTGTCCTGCCCTCCAGGGGGGTCCTGCAGGAGAGATTACGGAGGGGTCTGGGCTGGGGGGTGCCTAGGAGGGGAGCCGGTGGCCCAGACCAGAGGGGCCCGTGCCCAGGAGAGGCCCCAGGCCCTGCTGCTGCTGACGGAGCACCAGGGCGGGGTACACGCCTCCCCCCATGTTCACTCGCCCCTACGTGGACCCTTCCCCTACTCACCCCTACAGGTCAACCACTGACCCTACACACACTGACACCCACACGCACCCTCCCCTGCATGAGAACCCGACCAACATGTTAACGCGTGTGCACACGCGTGCACTCCCCCAAGTCCTCACACGTGCACCAGCCCACACTTAGGCCCCCCGTGCCTGCCCGCCACACACCCCCCTCCCACTCAGCCCACTGCCGCCCGCTGCTCGGCTGCCCTAACAAAACACCGCGGACTGGAATTCACGAAGGCGGGGTTCATTTCTCACGGCTCTGGCGCCCGAGGTCCAGGCGCAGCAGGCGGAGTCTGGGGAGGGGCTCTCTGCTGCCAGGACGGCAGCGGCGTCCTCTGCCCTTGTGCAAGGCACAGCCGTCACCCCTTTAGAAAGGCCTGGCTCTTACTGCGGTCACACTGGGGACCCAGCGTCAGCATGAGCTTCTGAGGGGACGCCAGCGTTCAAACCACAGCACCCCCCACCCCCACCCACGTACTCACCCCTGTCCCACCCCCCAGCCACCCACCCGCTGTCCCCTCCGCACAGCCCCCCATATGCACTGCGCACCCACAGAGACCCGTGTGTAGGGGCTTAGGCCGTAAAACTGCCTGAAGAAGAGAAGACGCAGGCGCAAATATTCATGACCTGCGTTTGGAAACGGATTCCTAGAGAGGACACCAAACGCATGAACGAAAGAAAAATAGATTAAGCAGATGTCACCTACATTAAGAACTTTGGTACTTCAAAGGACACTGTCAAGAAAGGGAACAGACAGCCCACGGAGTGGGAGGAAACTTGCAAATCGCACGGTGTGCGGGGCTGGCGTGTAGAACACATGAAGGACGCTCACACCTCAGTGATAGAGAAATAGCCAAACTTGGAAATGGACAAAAATGTGAACAGAATTGTGTCCGAAGACGACACGCAGACGCCCAGCAAGCACCTGCCGGGGTGTTCGGCGTCACCCATCGGCAGGGACGTGCAGTCGGCCCACCCGAGACGCCACCTTGGCCCGCCGGGCTGTGATCGGAAGGTGACACGTGACAAGTGTGCTGAGAACATGGAGGGACCGGTGTCCTTGCGTGTTGCTGGTGCACATGTGAAACGGCGCAGCGTTTTGTAAGCCAGGCTGTTGGTTCCTCAAAACGATAGACGAAGAGTCATCACGTGACAGCCACCCACGGGGGCAAAGCTACGTCCACACCGAAGCTCGTGCAGAAGCGTTTACGGCAGCATGTGGCGTGACAGCCGGCAGCTGGAAACGGCGCGAGTGCCGTTGATGGCTGGATAGGTGGAAAACCCACACGGTGGACCGTGGCCCCTACAGAGAGCCCCACACTCAGCAGACACGCACAGAAACCCTTTCGTCCTTCTCACACGCCTCCGTTTTAAAGAAGCGCTTGGTGATGGCCGAGCATGGTCACAGTCTTCCCTTAGGTCCTGCTTTGGTGTCCCTGTCCCCGCGGCGTTCCCTGCTGCTCTAGTGGCTGCACAGTCACGGGGGGCCTCCCGGGCCACATCCCGCCGCCACGGCAGTGGGGGGCAGCCTGGGTGTGGTGGGCAGGTGGGTGGGATGGCAGGGAAGCGAGGTCAGGTGGCCTTTCTGGTGGGGACTGACGTGACGATTAAGGGGAGGCGCACAGAGGGCTGTGGGGGGCTTTGGGCAGTGATCGTGGGGCCTTGTGCATCCCACCACCGGCTGCAGGAGAGCAGAGCCGGGAGTGCTCCCCAGAGAGGGCTGTGGGCTGGGCAAGGCCAGAAGAGACCTGGTGGCACCCAGTGGAAGGGGGGACACTGGCTGGGGTGGGTGGCGCAGGAGCAGGGTGCCTGGGGGCTGCAGACGGGGGAGACACAGGCCGGGGAGCAGAGGGAAGCCCCCTCGGTTCTGCGGGCTGCCCCCGCCTCCAGGCCCACGCCCGGCTCTCCTCCTCCCACCTGCTACGGAGCCAGCCAAGGCACGGCCCCTGCTTCCCCCGCAGGGCAGGCGGGCGTGGCAGCGGGGGCCAGGGAGGCGGTGTCCGCGGTGGTGACCGTCCTCGAGCACTCACATGAGTCTCTCTCCGCCATAGCGGAGCTGACCCCCAGCCACAGAGTGAGGAAGAGGAGCCCCGGCCTGCCCAAGGACCAGGGTGCCCAGGAGCAGGAGCAGTAAGTGTGTCCGCGGGCCGGTCTTTCTCGGAACGGTGGCCCACGGTGTGGACGTGCTGCAGGGCCCAGCCTGGCTGCGCCAGCCCTCCCGGGACAGCCTCCACCGCGTCTGCCCCCTGAGCGGCCTGGCCTCGTCCAGGCAGCCCTGCTCCCGGTGGTCACAGACGGGGGCCCCACATCCAGCAGGGCAGCAGCCAGCTCCCCTCCCAGTGACAATGGCCCATGGCGTTTTGAGCCCAGACTCTGCTTCTCCAAGAGGTCCCCCCTGTTGGGTGGGTGGGGCTGGCGGGCTGAGTCTGCGCCCTGCCCCCTCCTCACCCTGCACTGCTGGCCTCTCCTTGGGGGTCTCGTCTCTGTGCCCCCTCCGCTGTTCCAGGACAGCCTCTCACCTGCCTGTGCTCCCTGGGGTGAGAGGGCAGGGACCCTCCCCACCCTGGAACCCCAGAGCAGCCGTGTGGTGGCGGGAGGGAGCCTGGCTTTCCTCCTGGGGGAGGGAGCAGAGGAGGCTGGTGCTTCGAGGCTCACCCCACACGTAGGCTCCAGCGCTGCCCTCCAGGAGCCGTTGCCTCCCGTGCAATGCTGAGCCACAGACGTTTCCCCACCAGGTTGGAAATGCTTCCCAGCCTCGTGTTTGTGGCGACGCCACGGTGAATGTGTTGTCCGCTTAAATGGCCCTCACTGGGGGCATCTAGGCGGCTTTCGGGGCTCAGAGTGTTTGTTTCCTGCTCTAAACAACACTGCACTGAACATCCTCAGGACGAGGGCGTCAGGGCATCTGTCCCCGTGTGACAGCGCCCTGTGCGGGGATGTGGGGTTGGGGCCTCGCCTGTCTGCAGGGGATGGTGGGAAACGTCCCAGGAGCTCAGAGTCCACACAGGTCACAGGCGGCGGCTCCTTGGCGGGAGGCGGGGGCGGTGGTGGGGGAAGGTTCTCGAAGGCCGGACTGACCCGAGGCCCTGTTGCAGCATCCCCTTCTTCAAGTTCTGCTACCAGTGCGGCCGCTCCGTCGGGGTCCGCCTGGCGCCCTGCACCCGCTGCTACGGGATCCTCACCTGCAGCAAGTACTGCAAGACCAGAGCCTGGGCCGAGTTCCACAGGAAGGACTGCAGCGACATGGCGGCCATCGGTGGGTCCAGGGGTTGGGGAAGGAGGGCCGGGGGCTGCCCCGAGGACAAAGGCAAGGCTGTGGGGGCCACTGAGAGTGGCTGTCAGCCCTCGAAGTCTCTGCAGATTCGGGACACTTTCCCCAAATTTCCAGATGGGCCTGTTGGAGGGGAGGGGCGCCTGGAGGCCCCTGAGCCAGCCTGGCCCTCTGTGTGCACTGGTGACGCCATGCTTGGCCATGCCCTGGAAGGTGGGCATGGTCACCCCAGAGCTGGGATGTGGACACTCAGGGCTCTGGTGGACCCTTGGGTCTCTCTGCTGGACACTGGTGCCCCGGACCACAGTGCAGTTAGCCTTGGGGCTGCTTCCAGAAGGTTCCTCCCAGCCTGCCCTCTCGTGTCTCTGGCAGTGTGGTTGTCCACAGGTGTCTGCTTCTAGAAACACCCCCCTCCCATCCTCCTCGGCATGACCAAGGAGGAGCTGAGGGCGTGGGACCATGACACTACACCAGGGCCTGGCGCTGCCAGGGGCGCAGGCGTTGTTAGGCTGTGTGCAGCTGCCCAGCTGCGGCCACTGTCCTGGGACCCGGCTGGTGCCCAGCCTGGTGGGATGGGGAGAGGGGCTGGGCCGACCCCTGTGCTTGGGCCTGTGCCCCTAAAGCCATTCGCTGCTCACCTCTGTTCCCTCCTCTATAAAATGGGCTTTTAATAACAGGCACTCACGGTGGGGTGTCCCTGAGGGTCTGGTCCCAGCTCCCCAGCATGGTACCTGGCGGGACTGGCGGGCCCCCCTTTGAAGGGTAATCACAGCTGACACTCAGACCTCGCTGCACCCTGTGCACAGAGCAGGCGCCAGACAAGCGCAGCCGGAGCGCAGTCCTGGGCCGCCGGAGGGTGGCTCGCGGCTGCTGCAGCCGGCAGAGGCTGAGCTCGGGCGCAGGCCTGGGGGAGCTGGCTCAGAAACCTTGGCCTCCCCCGGCGGTCAGCCCACGCCCCTCACCGGCCTCCCCACGCCTGTTCCTTGTCCAGGGGTCCCCGCGGAGGAGGGGTCCGTGCAGGGAGAAGAGTCTCAGTGAAGGAGCAGCTGGATGCCTGAGGCCTGGGCAGGGGCCCGGGCTTGCAGATTCTCCCTGCCCAGCATCAGCCGCCTCTGGGTGCCACCCTGCGGGTCCTTCTGGCCCAGTGTGGGCGCCCCGCGCCTTCGGGGTGGTGCTTGGCAGCAGTATCTGCCGCCTGACCTCACAATAAATCAGCCCCATGGGGTGCGTTTTTATCACAGTGACAGTCTGTGCCCTGATCTGCCCCAGCTGGGCAAAGTCCGGAGCTCTGGGGACCTTCCCGTGTCTGCGAGGGCTGTGCCTCCTCTGCCCTCGGCCTGGGCGGCCCTGGGCAGGTGTGCCGGGCGCTGGGGCTTGTTTGTGACCTTCCCGGAGCCCATGGTGGCCGGCCCTGTTCCCGCCCGCTGGCTCCTGCTGTTCTCTGTCCCCCGTGCGTGAGCGGGGTGCACGGAGCATCTGTGTGTGCCGCGTGCTCCGGGGATGGCGGGTACCTGGACGCCACCGGGATGGAAGGGCCAGGGCGGGTCTGCCGCGACATTCCCAGAGAGGGCGGGAGGAAGGTGGACGGTGGCCCTGCGGCTTGCAAGGCGCATGGGGCTGGAGCCGGCCTTGTCCTCGGAGGGAGAAGGTAGTCACGTCAGGGAGGAGGAGGAGGATGGGGCTTTGATGCGACTGGGGCAGCACGTGGGCGGGGACGTGGTGAAAGGGCCGGATCCACGCGGGAGAGGCCCCACCCAGCGGATCTCTGCTGGTCGGCACAGCGGCGCCGGCAGCGACTGCTTTACCTGATTTCCTTGGTCTCTTGCCGAAGGTGGGCTCCCCATGCGGGGGTTTGTGGGGTGCCCCCGGCAAAGCAACCATAAGGGGGTGAGGAAGGCGCCTGGGCAGGGGTAGAACCTGACCCCCCGCATGGCTTTCTGGGGGCTCCCAGCAGCAGCTGAGGCCAGGCCTCAGTACCCTGTGTCAGCCCGTCTTGGGCTGGTCTTGGGCCACAGGCCCCTGGGAGGGCCGTGACTGGGTGAGCCGCCGCCCCGCTGCCCCCTCTCTGCTAGAAACGAAAGAGCTGCTAAGGAACTTATTATTTGATGTTGTACTTAATTCTATAAAAGTTACAGAACACATGTAAAGCAAAAAAAGAAAATACGAATGGCAATTATCCCGACATCCATAAATTACCGTTGCCAACACCACGTGTGTCCTTCACGTCCTGCCTGTGTAGCTCTGCAGGTAGGCGTGCGACCGCGGGCGCAAGTGTCTGAGAGAGGGAGCAGCCCCCACGTGCTCTGAGCGCGGCCACTGGCATCTTCCGATGCTATTAAACACTTTTCTGCAACATAATTTTCCCCAAATCAGAATAGCTTTGTTATTTTTCATTCTGATTACACAATATGTGCTTATTAAAAAAGACGACAATGACAAGATTAACGGGGACGGTGCAAATTCAATCTTACTATTCAAGGAGCAGCATTCTGAGCATTCTGGGAGCGTGTTTGTTTAGGTGTGAACCTGTGCGTGTCTGCGCACACACGCGCTTCCCCGCGCCCGCCGTGCCGTCCCAGTTAGGGTGGTGTGGTCCAGTGGTCTCATCACCGTCTCATTCTCACCCTGTAAAGAACGCAGCGCGCACGTATCTTTGGACTATTTTTCCCTTCAGTGAAATGTCAAGAAGCCACACTTCGAGGTCCGTGTTCTAGAGTGTTCTCGGGGAAGGCTCCCACGGTCTAGGACTCAGAGCGTCCTGTGCCCTCAGAAACGAGCCTTGTGGCCAGGGCCACCTGCCCTGCCTCTTGCGTTCCATCTGAGCCTGAACATCTGCTCCACGTGTCCGCGTGACGCTTTTTTTCTTCTTGCGCCCTTGTCTCAGACTGTCTGCTCCTCCTGCCGTGTGAGAACCGTCTCTAACGTGTCTCTCTTCCGCCTCGGGAGGGAAGCTTTTTCTGCCGCATGGAAGTTTTTGCTACGTTGCGTTTCCGTCCTCCTGCCCCGCAGGGTCTGGTTGCTGAGTGTGGGGGGCGAGGTCCTGGTGGGCTGTTGAGCAAAGATCAGCCTTGCCCGGATTTTCGCAGCTGCTTTAACACACTATCGCTTCACCCGTGATTTTATGACCAGCCTCTGGTTAACTTTCACCTAAGGTACGACAGCCCCTGGCCAGGCCTCCTCCCAGGGACCGGTGGTGACGGATGGCTCACTCCTCTTCCCTGCGAGGGCGCGGCGGTGGCTGTCGCCGTGCCCTGCTGCCCTGGCCCGCCGCACTGCCATGCATTTTCATGCCCACCATGACAGCCCACCCTTATCCTCACTTCCCTGAGGTGGGCCTGGCGGTTGTGAGATGCGTATTCTTTCAGATGAACTGCACAGTTTGTCAAGTTCAAAACTGTCTCGCTGGGACTTTGTAACTATTTTGCTGCATTTAACTGGGAGGCTGTTGGCACCGCAGAGCCTCGAGTTTCCTGGTTACTGGTCCGGCACTGTGGTCACGTGGTCGGGCTGGCTCCCTCTGCCTGGAACCCCCCAGCCCCCCGAATACCCGTGTGCTCAAAGCCGCCATGTTGTCTCCTCCTCTGGGCCAACACCTACAGGGAGACATGTCCTCTGACCCACCAGAGGGGTGAGGCGAGAACCCACAGAGGACAAGATAACTGGTCCCTGCGCTGTGGGAGCCCACGTTCTAGCAGGTTCCATGGAGACAGGGATGGACGGTGGTGTAGGGGTCAAGCTGGGTCATCAGGACACAGGGGCTGTGTCGCCCAGGGGTGCCACATGTGCCATATGCCGGAATCGCCGTGGGAGTCCCCTGGGAAGGCAGGACGCTGGGGGGGGCAGAGTGCTGTGGACTCCAGGATGGAAGGGACCCCGTTTCCCAAGAGCAGCCCTCACTGCCCCTCCTCCCTGGTCCTGACATCTGACCTGACATCCGTCGTCGGTGGCCCCCACACGAGCGACTGCAGACTCCACCAGTAGGAACTGTGTTTTGTTCGGGGCGGAACCTCCAGGGAGCGGGGTGCAGAGGAGGAGCTCCATGCCCTTTGAGGGGGTGACTTGGGGTGACTCGGGTGGTCGGCCATGCCTGGTTCGTGACACACCAGGATCGAGATTGTCATGTTTTCTGCCCATGGGGTGAGGAAGACCTCGCTGTGGCTGATGGCAGCGTGGCCGAGGCTGTGTCCCTGTCCCCACCCCTGCTCCCGAGGGGGTGCGAGTGGACGGGTGTGACAGTCTCTGCAGGTGCGACTGACCTTCCTTTAGGTCTTTGAGGCTGTCCACCCCCCCTCGGGCCGGCTGGTGGCACGGTGGGGCAGCCGGCGAATGGGGCTGCTTTTGGAGCGAGAAGCATCCCTTCCCGTGGACCGTTGCACTTGAACTTGGATTTAGTCATTCTGTTGGTTAACTTTTGTCATTTCAATCTGTAACTCTTGTACAGGCTTCATTTTGCACCACTGACCTGCCGGTCCAATCAGTGCTGCACTCTCATGTATTTTCACGCGTGTGCTGAAGCCCCCACCCTATCTAGCCCACCAGCTCCCCCATCGCTGATGACGCCAACCCCCTGTGGCTCAGGCCACACTCTGCTGCCGTCCTTGCACGCGTGGCGACTGCAGTGTCTGGAGGGTCAGGGAGGACCCACCTCATGCGGCCCCTGCTCCCTTCCCAGTTCTGTGCCAGGCCCCTTGCTGGACACGTCACTGTGCAGCGGCTGGCACAGCCCCTGGTGGGGTCCTCGGTGCCATCTTCCCCGCCCTGGTGGCCCTTCCTCTCACGGAGACTCCATCCAGAGCAGAGATGCCGCGGACCTCCGAAAGTCGCGAGCAGTTGGGTTGGGACCTCAGAGACCGTCAGAAGCAGCTCGGGGCCCTGTGCCAGGTCCCCCTTCACTGACCATGTCGTCTGTCCCCAGAGCAGTTCGGAGCCCAGCACCGCCACTGTGTGCAGAGCACAAGGGGGCCTCCCCGCATGCCCGCCCCGGCTCCTGCAGAAGGCCGCCGCCTCCCTGCAGGTTGCAAGGCCGCCGTGTCCTGCGATGGTGCTGAGACCTGCCTGCTTCTGCTGTTTGAGCACCAGAGGACGAGCCCTGAAGGCCCGGCCACCCCTCCCCGCTCACTGCAGCCCTGGTGGCCATGTGCGGCGGGGCCCTTGGCTCTCTGTGAGTTGGAGTCCTCGAATGCACGGCCTGTGGGCACTGTGGTGGTCCCTTAGGAGTCCAGGCTGGGCAGCGTTGGGGGCCTGCCTGGGGCCAGATGGAAGGAGGACTCTTCTGGATCCAGAGCCCACGCTGCCTCTCACAGCCCTCCCCTCGGCCTGGCTCCAGGAGGCGTCTGCGACGTCCTTTCCGCCTGCCCTGTGCGCTTGTGGCCCAGCTCTTCCGTGCTGTCACCGACGGTCTCCAGGTCAGGGAGGGCAGACGGTGACGCAAGCACCTGCTCAGCCTGCCACGTGCCCTTGGCCAGCTTAAATCCTGTCCTTGCCGTGAGATGCAAGGAGTCCTGGGTGTGGAGACCCTGGGGATGGGGGGGCAGAGGGTCTGGGGGGACACAGCTCAGTGTTTATCTTGATTGGAAGACACACACGTACCTGTCCCCTTGAAGGCTGAGAACCAGGCCCCCGAGGCCGGCAGCACGGCTGCGTCTGGGGCACAGACGGAACGGCAGGGCCGGGCCAAATAGTCTGAGACACGAGGCTTGTGGAAGGGGCGCCACGAGCTGCCATTTATCCCGTAACTTATGCCCGGGGAACTACCTTGGGTCCAGGAAGAGGGAGGACATAGGGGGGTGTCCCGCAGCTCCCCAGGGAGTCCAGGGGGCATGTGCAAGGCCGTTCCCCTTCCTGATCTCCAGGGTCCCCCCTCCTCCTCCTCCCAGGCCAGTGGCGGTGGGTGGGGGGAGGGGCGCAGCGGAGTCTGGACCTGGGTCAGATGGGCAGGGGTGGAGTGGGAAGGAGGGTGGCCACTTCAGAGATGGAGGTGAGGAGGAAGAGGAGGGAGCCGGGGAGGAAGAAGGGCAGGGAGACGCAGAGGCTGGCACGTTCGGTGAGCCTGAGGCCCCTGAGACCCTGCATGGTAGGGCCAGGAGCAGAGCAGGGGCCTCCCTGCCCTGGGCTTACCTCTCCAGGCTCTGGGACACAAGGGACATGCCCTTGTCTGTGCTGGCCCAATGCCCCAGGAAGGGTGTCCCCGAGTCTGCTGGGGCCCGGGGCCTTCTGGGGATGTGCCCTGCGTCCCAGGTCAGGATGGCCTGGGTGGCCTATGCCCGGGGGTGTCTCCGCGTCTCAGACTTCACACCAGGTCTCAGTCCCTGTGGGGCCCAGTGTCCCTGGCTCCGTAAGGAGCCCTTTCAGCTGCTGTGCGCCCTGCAGCAGAGTGGGGGGCCCGGGGGTCCAAGGAGGCCCTGTGCCCCAGGCGCACCTCCAGCTTCCCTGGCGTCCCCCCACTGGCCCAGACCCTGGGCAGCCTCCAGCCCCCACGCGCCTCATCATGGAGGTGTCGGTTTGCTCAGGGAGAACCCGACGCCGGCCCTTCCTCCGGCTCCGCACGTGCCCAGACGGCCCCCAGTCCCCCGCCCGGGGGACCCTCCCTGCAGTTTTCCCTTCCCCCAGCCCCCCTCGGCCACCCACCTGGACCCCAGGTCCTCTCTCAAGCTGGACTCTGCACCAGCTCAGGCTGCCCCATCCCCCTGGTCTGAGTGAGAGGCGCCTGCCCGGCCCTGTGGGGTGGTTGAAGCGCAGAGGGAAGAGGGCAGTGGGGAGATGCGGTGTCGCCGGTGACCGAGGGTGCCTTCAGAGAACGTGTGGAGGCCCTGGGCTGCTCGTCCAGACCAGGTTAGGAAGGGAAGTGAGGCCAGAGGGAGCAGGGAGAGGGGCCAGGGAACGAATGGGCGTGAGGTGGGTGGAGGGGCCAGCGGCAGGACACGGGGCCACAGGGGTGAGGTCAGCAGGCTGTGGACCTTCGGTGTGGAGACCAGGGCTGCTGCAGGAGCCCCGGTGCCGGGGCGTGGAGGGTGGGCTGGCGCGAGGGCCAGGACCTGGGAGATGGAGAGTCGGAGTCCGGCGGGTGGCAGGGAGGGTGCCCACCCCTCCCGGTCCCCGCTGTACCTGGCCCCTCGAGAGTGGGCACCCGGGGGATGGCCGGTGCTGTCAGGGGAGCCTCGGGGGACAGGCTGGCAGCTGGGCGTGGAGCGGGTGTCGGGTCTGGCGGGCACAGAAGGCCGGGCAGAGGCTGTGGGAGGCAGGGAGGTGGCTCAGGAATGCCGGGAGGCTACCATGGAGACAGAGGGCTTGGAATTTCTGGGAGTCAGGGTTCTGCCCAGAAGCCAGGGCGCTCTTGTGTTCTCTGGCGAGTCGGAGCGGTGAGGGGTGGCCAGGGTGTGTCCCGTGGTCCAGGAAGGACGCAGACAACGTAGCTGAGGGCCAGGCGCTGCGGGTTTTCTTCCCTGGACACCGCAGGGATGCAGCCTGGGGTGGGGGCACTCATCTCCCTCCCACCCACCCCGCCTGCCCGAGCCCTTGTCTTCCTTTGACTGGCCGTGAAGGTGAGAGGCTTGGGCACAGGCCTGGCCTCCGTGCTGAGTCCTGTCTGCGGTTTGTGTTCTTTCTCTAATGCGGCCGCCCTCCACTGTACAGGCTTCAAGCCCTACACAGCTTGGACCCAACCTGGGGCAATATTGCAATTTAAAAAATAAAATCTAAAAGATAACAATAATCAAAGGAGGCCCTGAGCCACCGCCACTCGGGTGGTGCACGCGGCCTGCCATCCTGTTCTGATGTCCGGTCTTGAAAGGACTGGCGTGGTGGCCGCTAAACCTCCAGCTTCGTACTGTCTTGTGACTTTGCCGTTCGGGTGTCCCTCCCCACGTGAGCTGTAGAATTGCTCCATGTTAAGATTTACACTGCACGACTCTCTGCAAAGCATCTTTCTGCATTTCCTTGACGACAGTGAAGTCGAGCATCTTCCATACGTTCACCTGCCGGGCATTCGGAGTTCCGTGTCTGTGGATTATGCGTGGGAGCACGTGTGATTGTTGCCAGTTTTCTGTCGAACTGAACTGTCCTTTTTATTGCCAGTAGGAGCTTCTCAGAGTTCCGTGTCGCGCCTCGCTGGTGTCTTTCTGTGCAGACTTGGACCCGGCTGCGTCATTAGTTTCCTTCACGGCTCCTGGCTTTGTCTCTTTGGGGAAGCTGCTCCCCCTCTGGGGTCTTCTCCATTTTTTGAGGTGTTGCTTTTCACCGTTCAGTCCGCATTCCATCTGGAATACGTGTTTGTGGACAGTGCGCAGAAGAGACCCTGTGCAGTCTTCCCCGCGTGCACGGCCGTGGCCCAGCCCTGTCCGGCTGAGACCTCCTCTCCCATCCCGTCCCGGCCGGATGGAACCAGGCAGGTCTTACGCCGCCGGGGAGAAGACCGTGGCTTTCCTCTCTCTGCCTTGGTTCTTACAGCCCCGTCCCTGCCTGCAGCGATGGAGTCCCCACCAGCCCCTTCCCCTTGGGGGTCCTGCCTCCTCCTGAGGGGTCCCCACTTCAGTTCCACTTGGTGCTTGTATCCCTAGCTTTATCGAGTTCCTTTGTCCCTGTCTTCCTCTCTTGCTGTCTTCCTTATTGATTTGTTGACTTATTTTTGCAGTGATATGCTGCGATTCCTTTCAGTTTATTTTCTGTGTATCTATTAGAGATTTTTTCTTACCATGAGGCTTAATAGAAAATAATAACATAAAACGTGTTACAGTTATAAAGTTCTATTTTAAGCTGATAACAACTTAATTCCAATTACATACAAAGATTCTACTATTTTACTTCTCTTCCCCCACACATTTCACGCTACACGTCACAGTTTCCATCTTCATGTCTTGCGTATTCATTAACAAATCATTGTAGCTTCAGTTATTTTTAAATACTTTTATCTTTTTATTGTGGGTTTACAAGTCATTTACACATTATCATTACAGTATTAGAGTCTTCTCAATTTGCCTATGTATTTACTTTTACCAGTGATTTTGCATAGTTTCACATGCTTTCATGTGGTTATTTAGGGTCCTTTCCTTTAACTTGAAGAATTCCTTTCGCATTTCCCGTAAGGTAGGTGTAGTGATAGTGAGCTCCCTTTTGGCAGCTCATCCCTAGTGGGGATGAGCTCAGCTTTTACACATCTGGAAAAATCTTTATCTCTCATTCATTTCTGAGTGACAGCTTTGTTAGCTATAGCATTGCTCATTGGCAGTTTCTTTTTTTTTTTCCAGCACTTTGAACGTATCATCCCACTCCCTCCTGGCCGACAGGTTTTCTGTTGAGCAGTCCATCTATAGCTTTCAGCTTTTCCCTGTTCATTATGATGTTGGCCGTGGGTTTGTTGTATGTGGCTTTCATAATTTTGAGGTATGTTCCTTCTATGGCTAGTTTGTGGGGGTTTTTATCATGAAACAGTGCTGGATTTTGTCAAATGCTTTTTATGCATTTATTGATGATCATATGATCTTTGTTTTTGCTTCTGTTTATGTGGTGAATCACACTTATTGATTTACATATGTTGAACTACCCTTGCATCGCTGGGATGAAGTCCACTTGGTCATGGTAGACTGTTTTTTTGATGTGATGTTGAATTCGGTTGGCTAGTATTTTGTTAAAGATTTTTACATCTATATTCATAAGGAATATTGGTCTGTAGTCTTCATTTTTGTTGTGTCTTTTCCTGGCTTTGGTATCAAGATGATAATGGCTTTGCAGAATAAGTTGGGGAGATTCCCTCCTTCTTGCTGTTAGGGAATAATTTCTGTAGTATGGGTACCAGCTATTCTCTGCAGGTCTTACAGAATTCTGCTGTGGATCCATTTGGTCTGGGGCTTTTTTTTGGAGGGAGGGAAATTTTTTATTACTGCTTTGATCTTGCTGCTTGTTATTAGTCTGTTCAGGAATTCTATGTCTTCCTGATTTAGTTTTGGGAGGTTGGGTGTTTCCAGGAAACACCTCTGTGTTTTCTAATTATGTGTGTAGAGATTTTCATAGTATTCATGGATGATATATTGTATTTTTGTGGTATCAGTTGTATTATCTTCTTTTTTAAATTTCTGATTGAAGGCCGGGCACGGTGGCTCACGCCTGTAATCCTAGCACTCTGGGAGGCCAAGGCAGGTGGGATTGTTTGAGCTCAGGAGTTCGAGACCAGCCTGAGCAAGAGCGAGACCCCGTCTCTACCAAAAATAGAAAGAAATTAATTGGACAGCTAAAAATATATACAAAAAATTAGCCGGGCACAGTGGCGCATGCCTGTAGTCTCAGCTACTCGGGAGGCTGAGGCAATAGGATTGCTTAAGCCCAGGAGTCTGAGGTTGCTGTGAGCTAGGCTGACGCTACAGCACTCACTCTAGCCAGGGCAACAAAGTGAGAATCTGTCACAAAAAAAAAAAAAAAAAAAAAAAAAAAATTTCCGATTGAGTTTATTTGGGTCTTTTCTATTCCTAGTTAATTGTAGCAAGAGGTCTATCAATTTTGTGTGTCTTTTCAAAGAACCAACTTTTTGTTTCGTTGATCTTTTGTATTATTTTTTCCATTTCATTTAGTTCTGCTCTGCACTTTGTTATTTGTTTTCTTCTGCTGGCTTTGGGTTTTGTTTGCTCTTTCTTTTCTACTTCCTTGGGATGTGATATTAGGTTGTTAATTTGTGATCTTTCTGTCTTTTTGATGTAGGCATTTAAGGCTATGAAATTTTCCCTTAGGATTTCTTTTGCTGAATTCCATAGATTTTGATAGCTTGTATCCCCTTTGTCATTCAGTTCAAGGAATCTTTTGATTTCCATCTTAATTTCATTATTGACCCAATAATTGTTCAGCAGCAGGTTGTTTAATTTCCATGACTTTGCATAGTTTTGAGTGTTTCTGTTGGCATTGATTTCTAGTTTTATTCCACTGTGGTCTGAGAATATACATGGTATGATTTTGATTTTTTTTGATTTTTTGAGACATGTTTTGTGTTCTAAGATATGGTCAGTCTTGGAGAATGCCCCATGTGCTGATGAGAAGAATATGTATTTAGTAGTTTTTGGGTAGAATGTTCTGTAAATGTCTGTTACTTCCATTTGTTCTAGAGTCCCATTTAAGTCCAATGTTTATTTATTTATTTTCTGCTTTGATGACCTGTCCAGCTCTGACAGTGGAGTGTTAAAGTCCCTGGTAATTATGATGCTGCTATTTCTTCCTCTACTTAGATCTAGTAGAATTTACTATATGAATCTGGGAGCTCCTGTGTTAGGTGTATATAATAATATATTTAGGATTGTTATGTCTTCTTGTCGAATTGTTCCCTTTGCCATTATATAATGATCATCTTTGTTTACCATCGTTGAAGTTAATTTTATCTGATATGAGAATGGCCACACCTGCTCTCTTTTCATTCCTGTTTACGTGGAATATTTTTTTCAATCCCTTCACCTTTAGTCTATGTGACTACATGTGTTTCCTGGAGACAGCAGATGTTTGGGTTGTGTTTTTTCATACATTGAGCCAGCCTATGTCTTTTGAGTGGAGCATTCAGACCATTAATATTGAGTGATAGAATTGATATGTGGGATGCTGTTCTGTTCATGATGTTGAGTAGTACCTTATTGCTTTGTTTTCCCTCTTGTGCTATTGTTTTATGTGAGTTATGAGCTTTAGTTTTTGAATAATTTTACACTGGTGGGTATCTATTGTGCTTATCTATATATAATGCAGTTCTGGGTATTTCCTATAGGGAAGGTCTGGTTATGACCTGCCAACCAGAAAGACAAATTCCTTAAGTGTTTGCTTGTCTGGAAAACATTTTATTTCTCTGTCAATTACAAAACTTAGTTTTGCAGGATTCAAAAATTCTAGGCTGGTAGTTGTTGTATTTAAGAAGACTGAAGATGGGGCTCCAGTACCTTCTGGCTTGCAAGGTCTCCACTGAGAAGTCTGCAGTTAGCCTGATGGGTTTTCCTTTGTAGGTTAGTTGCTTTCATCATGCTGCTTGCAGAATTTTCTCCTTCACTTTGACTTTGGCCTGGTTGATTATTATGTGCCTTGGAGATGTCCTATTTGCTATGAATCTTCCTGGTATTCAGTGACCATCTTGTATCTGGATGTCTGCATCTCTGTTGCTATCAGGTAAGTTTTCCTCAATAATTCCCTTGAATAAGTTTTCCATAATATTTGCTCATTCTTCTCCCTCAGGGATACCTATAATTTGTACATTAGTTTGCTTCATACCATCCCATATTTCTCTAAGTGATTGTTCAGCCTTTTTTATTCTCTTTTCTGCTTCTTTGAATGACTGGGTTAGCTTAAGAGACTTGTCTTCAAGCTCTGAGATTCTTTCTTCTCATTGGTTTAGTCTGTTGTTGAAGCTTTCTGCTGTGTTTTGAAACTCCCTAAATGACTCTTTCATTTCTTTAAGTTCTATTATATCCTTTCTTGTGCTGTCTAGCTCTTTAGCAACTTTTTCATTCATTTCTTGAATTTTTTTGGGCTACTTTTTGTTGGTTTTCAATTTTCTCTTCAATTCCATTCATTTTATTTGCCATCCATATTCTGAATTTCATTTTTGTCATTTTGACAATTTCCTTTTGGTTGAAGTCCAAAATAAATTTCAGCCTGTGTGGAGTTTCTTTGTTATCCCTCGGGGGTGTTGAAGTGTTCTGTTTTTTCATGTTGTCAGGGTTCTTTTGCTCATTTCTTCACACCTGACTCTTCTTCTCTCAGCTCTGGGCTAATAGATGTGCAGTGTAACTGTTCTCCTTTGCTGGGACCTCTCCTGTTTAGTCAGGAGAAGGAGAGGACCCTAGATGCAGCTTTTGTGTCCTACTCTGGAATGTAGGGGAGGGCAGGGGAGGGGCAGGTGCACTGAGAGCCTGCAGAGCAGCTGTTCTGTTTCGACCTATTCCCCTGTCATTGCCTCAGTTCAAGCTGGTGCTAGGTGATCTTTGCGTGGTGTGGTGGGTTGTTACCCAGCTCATTGTTGGAAGTTTGAGCTGAGGGATGGGTGAGACTCTCTTCAAGGAAGCTGGCATTGTGGGGGATTGTTCTACTTGGTATCTCCCAGCAGAGGTTACAGTGGCAGCTGGGTGAGGCTATACAGGCAGTGGTCATGGGTGATTGGGCTGTGGGCATTTCCTAGAGCCAGGTCCAGGTGTAATGGCAGCTTGAGGCTTGCGGGGGGTGGTCCCTGTTGGAACACTGGACCTCAGAGTGGTTCTGTGAGCCCAGCAGCAGTGATGGAAACACAGGGGTGGGATTTTGGGGCCCAGGCACAATGCTGGGATCTTGGAGACAGTCTTGTAGGTCCAGCAGTTCTGGAGTTACAGGGGTGGAGCCTCAGGCCTGGGTGTGTGAGAGCCTCAGAGTTGGATCTGGGGATAATGGGGGCAGAGCTGCACAGGTTGGGGGCTCTTCCACTGGTATGGGGACTGCACTGGGCTGGGGATGCCCAGTTGCATGCTGGGATTGTTCCAGCAGCCCAGGGACCACAGAGGCAGGCCAGGGCTGCTAGCTGGCCAGGGTTCTCCCCCCTGCCTAGGTCCCACTGAGGCAGTCACTAAGGCTTCCCAGATGATGCCTGAGGCTCCTCCTCTGTGCAGATCCTGTGCCGTGGGGGGAGAGCACTCGGCTCGCAGTCATAGGGCATGGCACAGGGGAGCACCCATTCTGCCTGCTCCCTCCCTGGCCTGGCTGGTTTGATGCAAAAGCTACTGTTGCAAAGGTGAGTCCCAAGCAGACCTGGTGCCTTGCACCTGAGAGTTCAGGATGGCATCAGCTGCAGAAACCTGGGATTGGCAGCGTCCAAATCCCTGCTGTGCCTGCTCTCCACTGCAGTGTCTCTGCACAGACTCTGAGCAGCTCCCCGGTCAGTCCAGAGGTCTGCAGTGGTGGAGTGAGTCCCCTCACAGCTCAGGCCACCTGAAACTTTTGATCCTCTCCTTGAGAGTGGCACACCCTTGGACCGTGTCTGTTCTGCTGTCTTCCCCTCCCCACAGCAGTGTGAATTATATTGGGACACCCAGTTTAATCTCTGAGATGGCAGGTGGTGCTTGTGGGTAAGAATCAGCCACGCCCTGTTTGATCGAGTCGATAGATGCTGCAATGGGCTGTACATGTTCTCCCTGTCGGTAGATGGTGCTTGCAGAAAAGAGCCAGCTGCAGCGTTGTTCTTTAGGGCCTATCACTGGCTCAAGTACCCCAGGAGAAGCCCTCAGATGCCCCAGGTGCTGGGAGCGGCCCCAGAGCTCCCAGAGGACTCCTTATTCTCCACCACAGCAGAGGCAGTTGGAAGAGAGAGGCTGGGTGAGGCTAGGTCGGGCAAGCCTGCCTTTAGGCTCCACACAGGTGGGCACCAGAGCTGTCTTGGCAGGGGTTGAGGGTCGGCTCCCAGGCCACTGGGGAAAGCCACCAGGGAGGGGTTGAAGTGGCCTAACCAAACCATAAAATCTGCTCATAGGGTAGGGCCATCTGGAATTCACAGACTCTCTATCAGGAGTGGGGTTCACTCTTCTCCCTCCTCCCCTGCCCTGCAGGTCTTCTTCTGGTGTCTGGTTGCAAACAGAAGCCCAAACTAGCTGAGCTTGCCAGCAATGGCACCACAGGTGGGAACTTTCCTGCCTGAGGTCCTGCCCCAGTCTGAAAGCACAGCTTTCCTGTGGGGAGAGGGCTGATCCACATGTGTGCTGTGGCTCAGACCCACACTGCACTCTCCTTTCAGTCCTTCCCAGTGGGCTCCCCTGCCTCCTGAGTTTAGTTCACAAATCTCACAAATCTCTGTGCCCCCAAGCAACATGATCAAGTCCTGGGGGCATGGGATCTGGCCTGTGGGCCTGTCCCCTGGTCTCACAAGTTCAATCCCTGACCATGCCAGGGAGAAACCTGTTGGCCCCAAGTTGCCCATGCAGTGCTCAAGCAGGCTTAATACCCCTCCACTTTGGGGTATGGCCTGCTCTGCTGGAGTGGCTGGGCCAGCAGCACTGGGGAGTGCTGGTGGGCAGGGAGATCACATTCTGAGTACCACTAGGTCCACTGCAGGTCCCCAAAGGGAAAGGTGTGGGCATCACTCTCTGTGGGAGCCTCGACGCAGTGGATGCACCAACAGAGGGGAAGCAGTCACTTGGGAGAGCCCCAGCTCTCTCTCTCAGCTGCAGTGGGCAGGGGAGGGGTGGGGGAGGATAAGAGTCTGCATGGAGGAGAACTAGCTCTCTAGCCCTCTCTGTCCCTCTTCCTGGAAGGAAGCCCACTTGGAATGTCTAAGCTCTCAGATCACACAGATCCTCAGGAACCACCGCAGTCTGGGCAGGAGTTGGGAACTGTTTGTGTGGGAACAGGTGATGTGAAAACTAAAGGACTAGAACTCTCTGGGGAGGACAAAGGCACCCTATGGGTGGAGAAGCAGTATGGTGCCCACTGTCTCAGCTCCAGTCTGTGGTGATGGGGAGTGACCCCAAGGGGGCTGGCAGTCAGGTGCTTTGTTTTCAAGAAGCTCCCAGTTCAGTGGCAGCAGCAGCTTTTGGGATCATGAGGGTGGAAAAGCTCTCCAGCAGCTTGGGAGCCTGCTGACCACCAGAGGTGTGAGGGAAGGAGAAAGAAACCCCCACCTACCTTTTCCACCAAGCTCCAAGTTTCTCCAGGGTTGATCTCTGCTGATATTTTGTTTCTCCTTGTTCTGCTCTGCAACTTTTTCCTGTGGAATCTCCTGTAGGTTCTGGCACCTTTCCCTCAGAATTACACCTGAGCTGTGTTTTTTAAAAATCTGAAACGTTTCCTTCTTTCTGGGATGATCTGATGACTGATGTCTCTAGTCATCCATCTTCTCTGTCACTAACTGGCTAATTTAAACAGTATCTCTGAGTTTGTTGATTCTTCTATATGATCAAATCTGTTATTGAAGCTCTCTATTGATTTTTTGTTTTGTCATTGTATTCTTTAGCTCTAGGATTTCTCTTTGGTTCTTTTTTATGATTTCTAATTCTTTATTAAACTTTTACTTTTGTTTATGTATTGTTTTCCTGATTTCATTTGGTTGTTTTTGTTATCTTGTATCTTATTGAGCTTCTTTAAGATGATTATTTTGAATTCTTTGTCAGGCAATTTGTATATCTCCATTTCTTTGGGGATCACTTACTGGAGTTTGCTTGGTTTCTTTTGGTGATGTCATGTTTGCTTGATTCATCATTATCCATGTAGCCTTGCATTGGTGTCTGCATTTGAAAGAGCAAATACTTTTTCCAGTCTTTACAGGCTGGTTTTAGCAGAGAAAGACCTTCTGTTGGGTCTCTAGGATGAAGGGATTGACCCTGGGATGGCAGTTGAGTGGGTCATATTGCTGCTACTGGGTCCATAGAGGGGCTCACTGTTGACAGGCCTATTATCAGGGGCTTGAGCAGGAATGGACCCTTTCTGGTCCCTGGGTAGACTGGACTGTCTCTACACTTTGCAGAATAGAGCTGGCTCTGGGACAAGGTTGCAATCAGTTGCTGGATGAGTCCCTGAGCAGGCAGGACTTGTCCCAGATTGTGGCTGAGAGGAAATGGAACCAACTCACAGGGTTGCTTTAGGGTTCATAGCTGAGACTGAGTTCTGCAGGCCTGCCTGGGAGCACAGATGGGTATGCCTACCATCAGGTTTGTGGGTGAACAGGACTGCCTGCGCAATGTGGCTGAGCAGGCTGTAACTGGATCACAGGGATCTTTCAAGGTCTGCAGTTGAACTGAGGTTAGTAGGCCTGCTTCCTGGGGCACAGAGGAACCTGTCTCCTAGCGGCCCCTGAGCTTGCAGGACTGAATTGACTCAGGGCTGCTTCGAGATCTGCGTGGGATTGAGGTAGGTGGGCCTGTCTCTGGGCTCACAGACAAGAGTGTCTCCAGCAGGTCCCTGAGAAGGCCAGACAGCCTTCAGACTGCACGTGAGGGACTAGTGCTGACTTACAGGATGGTTTCAGGTTCTGCAGTGGGAACGAGGTTGGCAGACCTGCCTCTGGGGGCATGGGCTGGTGTGTCTTCCGGAAGTTCCTGGGAAGATGGTTCTGATGGCAGGACCAAGGCCAAACAGGGATCTAGCTGAGTCCATAGGGGGATGAGGCCACCTGTGGGTCTGTTGCCAGGGATATGGGGGGCGAGCTTGCCACCTGGGTGACAGCCTCCCCTCTCGGAACAGCCCTCCTCGGTCTTGGGTTCCATCAGGGTTTCGCAGCCTCTGACCTGAGTCCCAAGGCTCGGTGCACTTTTGTCTGTGGGTGGCTGCAAATTCTCATTGCTGTGGTGTGGGGGTGCAATCAGAGGACCTCTTATTCTGACATCATCTCCACTGAGTGCTTTTTCCAATCTCCTTGTTTTTTCTTTTGTTTCTTTCAAAAAGGAGACTTGCTCTTACCTTATGGTTTCTATTTCTCTCCTTTTGCTCGTTGCTAACACAAAACCTTTCAGTCTGCCCTACTATCTAAAGGCCATTTCACTTTGCTCTATTATCTAAAGTTCTCAGGATGCCGGCTCTGGTGGTGAATATTTTTTGACATTTTGTAATTATTTGAAAACCGTGAGATGGTATTACTGGGGCACTGTTGTTCCCCTTTCTCGGAGGGAATCTCGCACGGCCTCTGCGTGGGTGAGTCCTGCAGGTGCTTTTGTCCCTTCTCATCGTCCTTTGCCACCAGCCGCTGGTTCTTCACGGGGAGCATCTTTTTTTTCGGCCCAGAACCCTGCGCTACATAAGCTTGCGTGGCCTCCCCCTGGCAGTAGGTAGAACATTTTTGCTTCTTTGAGGTTTCTGGGTCACCTGGGGGCTCAGTCCCCCCCATGTCTCATCTGTGTGCAGCTATCACACCTGAGCCTCTGCCGGGGGCGGGGGCCGCGTTTCCGCACCTGGCACCAGCTCCCCACCATTCACCGCGGCCTCGAGTGTTCTTTTTCTTTTCAGGACACGGGGTGTAGTTTTCCCATGACCTTGGAAACTGCGCAGCTGATCTCACCCAGCGTTTGTTTCGCTATGTTTGTGAGGAAAAGGGGGTTATTTTAGTCGCGTCTACTGCGTCGCTGCAACCGTTTCCAGCTAGGTCTTTCTTTCCTGGCATTTCCTCCTGTTTCCTGTAGTTCTCCCAGCAGGGCAGTCGGTCTGATTCCAGGTCAGCGCTGTGCATTTTGGGATCTCCCGTCAGTTTCTGGTCCAGCTGGTTCCCTCTGTGTTCTCTCCCGGATGGAGCATGAAGTGAGTTTGTTAGAGACCATGAAAGTTTCTGTTCATCTTCTCAGGCCACATGAAAGGAAAATGTTTAGATTGACTGAGTTTCACTTTGTGGGGCATCCCTGCCCAGGTGGGGTCCCTGTGCAGAGGGACAGCGTGCCGGGCAGTGACCATCCCTGCTCTGCGTCGTGTGGCCCTGCAGTCTTGGTGAGGCCTGAATCTCTGGCCATCCTCGGTCAAGCTGCAGCAGCCTTGTTGCTGGGGTCTCAGTCCCCCACCTGCGTTCCCCCTGACCCCTACCCTCGATTCTGCCCCCGTCTCCGATAGCCTCTGACACGTGCCTTGCCACCTGTCTTCAGCTCCCAGCAGGGGACAGACACCCAGTTATGATCCTTCCATGATTTCCGTAGTGACCGAGGAGGGGGACTGAGAGGGGGACAATCAGCCCTCCACCCTGAACGTAGGGGCGCTGGCATTGCAAGTGGTGTCTCTCCACAGAGGGCCTTGTCCTCCGGAAAGGAATGCTCAGGGTCCCCAGGAGGGGAGCAGCATGTTTGTGCGCACCCATAGGCAGGTCTGAGTCTCTGTGCGCACGTGTGTACTGGAGTGCATGCCACGTGCCCGCGTGTGTGCCTGCGTGTCGCATGAGCACGTGTATGTGCCGAACTCCCACGAGGGGTGAAGGACCGAGAGCCAATGATGGCAGGAGGGGCCTCTCCCTGACCAGCCTCTCAGGGTGGCACCGGGTGTGCAGGGCGTGGGGACTCAGGTGGTCCGAGGTGTGGCTCGGGGCCGAGAGGGCTTTGAGCCTGGCCGAGGCATGTTGGCAGGTGTCTCATGCTGAGTGCCAACCTCACCCACGTCCCCCTTTCCCGACAGGAAAGATGTGCAGGAAGGACTCTCGGAAGCCCGTGACGCCGCAGAGCAAGGGGGTGCCCTGCAGGCCCGAGATCTTGTGGGACCGGACGAAGCGCGTCTACTCCGCCAGCCACCAGTGAGCGTCCGGCCACCCACCTGCCCCACGGGGCCCTGCAGAGCCCTTGAGACTGTCCCTGCCCCGCCTGCCCGAGAGGAGCCGGGGCTTCTCCGGGGCTTGTGGCAGGGCAGGCAGGTGAGGAGAGTTGCCGCCACAGGCCTGGCCACTGCAGGTGTCCTGGGGGAGGCCTGTGCGGAGCCCTCGGACCTGCCATGAGCTGTGACCCAAGAAGAGCTGCGTCTCCCCCTTGCGGTGCGCTGTCCACGCCTCTGCGCCAGGGGAGGGGGAGCGGGGGGCGCCTTTCACACTCACATGGGGCCAGGAGGTCCCAGCGACAGACACGCTGTCAGGTTTGCCAGGTGGACCAGTGCAGACTGCAGCTCCCAATAAACAGCCCTGCAGGGCACTCCCAGTAAAGTGGGTGCTTCTGTCAGTGTCGTTGTTCTGGCCTCCCAGCCTCTGGGGAGCCCTACACTGTGACCCCACAGGCAGAAGGGCAGGGCTGCAGGGCCCCTCCCTTGAGGAGACCCTCCCCTGGGGGACACAAGCTGGCTGGGGACAGGCTGGACCATTAGGACATCCTGCCAGGCCCAGCCTTGGGACAATGCAGGTCCCTTCAGTCTGGCCTCCCGGGCATCTGAGGCCACCTGGCAAGAACCAGAACCTTCCTGGGGGTCAGAGGATCTGCTGTCCTGTGCCTAGAGAGGAGGTGGGAGGCAGGCAGAGAGGTGGTGGCAGGTGGGATGTGCCAGAGGCTGCCCGGGGTCTCTGTACCCTGGCCCGCTCCTTCTCCCCTACACCAAGGTGGGTACTCGGTCCAGGACAGACCCAACCTGCCCAGGCAGGACATGGAGACACAGATGGGCAACAGGCCCGGCACAGCAAGCGCCCACGCAGACCCGCAGGTAGCAGTGCTGGGGCCACACTGCCAGGTGTCCAAGTCCCTCCCTACCACCCATGCACAGCCCGGGCACGCGCACTCTCCCGGGGGCTGCGCCAGACGTGGGATCCGAGGAGCTGCATGAGGCCTTGGGCTGCTGTAGGTCTCCAGCCTTTTATTCATACGAGGACTCAAAGAACACACGTCACCCGTGGACCCTGAGCAGCAGGGGCGCCTTGTGGAGGACACAGCAGGCTTGCCAGCTGCCCTGACCAGTGACCGCTCAGGGCTGCCCCTTCCAGAGACGGGTGCAGGGTGGGGGCCTCAACTGTCAGGGGCAGCAGGAGTGCTGCCACCTGTGCCCCGCCCGAGACCTCCCTACCCCGGCCCACCCCGGCACTGGCAGGGAGGGGCTCCCTGGGGGCCGGGGCCCAGCACAGCTCAGTCTGCTGACTCCAGAGAACAGGTGCCCGTGCCAGGGGACCCGGCCAGTGGCCAGAGACCACAGTCGACTGTGTTGGCCGTGGCTTCCATAACTCAGTGACTAGGAGCAAAGCAGTGATAAGCGGCCCCCTCAGGGCCCATGTGAGTCATGGCGGCTGGGTGTCCCCCAGGCCCCTGAGGCCCTCCTTCCCCTCGCAGGGACCCTCTCTGGCAGGAAGCCACCTGCCCACCCCAGGCCTGGGGCAGGTGTCCTGACAGCCTTCGTGCGTGGGAAGCGTCCACATCCTAGGTCCATGAATACGGCCAAGGTGGATCCTGAGTCCCTCCAAAGCTATCTGGGAGGAGCTGAGATAGCAGCTCTCAGTGAACAAGAACAGGAAGTGTCTGTCAATGTGTGCACATCTGGAAAAGCCCTTAACTGTCAGCTGGACAGGGTCAGGAAGGTGTCCCTCTGTCTGCACTGCTACGTCTCACTGGTCACCAAGCATCACTGGGGCCAGGTGGCACCCATGTGTCACTCTGAGCCCTGGCCTGTGTCCCCCCTAGCTGGGACCTGGCCCCAGTCTGGGTGAGGATGGGGGGCAGGGCCCTTGCACAGGCCTAGACCCCAGCAAGGGCTGCTGTGTGAGCGCGGTGTGCCAGGGGGCAGCCCACATCTGCAAGGGCCCACACTGCTCCCCTGGGGGACGGGGACAGCACCCACCCCCAAACAACAGCACGGCAGAGGGTGGTCAGCTGCTGCCTCATCTGGACATCGAGGGACCACTCAGAGTAATCTTCTGGGAGGACAGTCAGGACAGATGTAGTAGCCAGCAGTGGGGACCCACCTTGCAGACAGGCTGTCACGCAGGCACTGGGGGCCCCTCGGTGGCACAGGGAGGGTGGGGCCCTGGCGCTGGGGCCCTTGCCGAGTTGGAAGGTGTCATGCATGCTCTTAAAGGCTCCGCTAACCCTGCGTGGTGGACACCCGATGGCCTTGCAGGCTTCTCGGAGAGAGCTGGTCGGGGGGCCTCGCCTGAGGCCTGGGCTGATGGGGTCTGGTGGCGTGTCCCCCGCGGGAGGAGGCGGGAGAGGAAGGCACAGGCTCGCTCGCGGTCCCCAGCGGGATGTTGCTAATGGTGCCTCCTCCACAGGCTCCAGGCGGGGGCTGCTTGTGCAGAGGTGCAGGGAGCTTGGGGAGGGGGTGGGAAGCTGGAGGTGCCCCTGAGGTCCCTGAAATACATGGCTTTTGGGGACACTGGCTCCCAGCTGACCTGAAGGCCTCACACAAAATCAAAAGCCAGGGGGCAGATGAGGCCAGGCTGGGGCCAGTGCGCCACGCCCCGTCCCCGCCTGCCTCGCACCCTGCCTGGGCCTCTCAGCCCAGGGGAATTAAATATCGTCCGTTCTGCATTTTGGCAAAGTCAGTCCCTGGACTCAGTCCCATGGGGCCTTGGGGCAGTTACCGCCACCGGGGCCTGGCTGCTGCGAGGGCCAGGCTGAGGAGGAGGAGCAGGAGGAAGGCGCAGGGCTGGGGCCAGCTGGCAGCTGAGGTCTTCTGCCCCTCCTGCTCCGACAGGCCGGGGAGGGCGTGAGTCAAGGGTGTCCGGGAGCTGGAGCTCTTCTTGCCCGTCTTCCGGCCACAGAGGTCATCTGGGCAGCCGTCGCCACTGCCGGAGCCGCTACCATCGTCACCTGGGAAGGAGAGGAGGCTCTGGCGGGCCCGTCCCCACTGGGAACCCAAGCGTAGCATCCCCTGGGAGGACACCATGTGCTAGGGTACACCATGTCCTTGAAGTGTGGAAGCCCAGGGCCAGTGGCACCCGGACCACAGCAGCCCGACCCTGTGGGAGGCCTGGACACTCTCACCCCGGGGTCTGCCTCCTGTTGTCCCCACCTGAGCCATGTCCTGGCTAGGTCTCAACTGTGCCTCGGGGACACAGGACGTTGGTGTTTGTGCCCGGGTGGCAGCAGTATCCTCACAGCCACTGTGGGGCATGGGCTGAGGGCCCAGGTGGGGACCCTGGAGAGCGTCCCTGCACCCTCCTACTCCTGGGTGGGGCTCACACCGCCACGCGCCCCCCCCCCCACCCGCTCTCACTGGCGTCCTGGAAGTCCACGTCGTTGCCGTTGTAGGCGCTGCGCAGCCGGTTGGTCATGATCTTCAGCTGCATGATCTGTTGCCGGATGGTCATGTCCGGCTTGGTGATGTCCACCTCCACCTCGGGGTTGTTGATTTGGTTGGCCAAGCCATCGCCCATCACCTCCGGGAGGTACCTGGGGCAGCAGAGCCCTGGGTCACTGTGCCAGGCCCCGCAAAGGGGCACCGCCCTAGCAGGGCAGCCCCCAGACCCTCAATTCTGAGCCCCCAGCCTGAGATGCCAGTGGGCCCATGCCGGCCCCACAGGTGTGAGGCCTCGACCCCTCTAGCAAGGTGCGCACTGCGGGGAGCTGGCACAGGTCGGGGTGTGGCCTTCCACCTGTGTGCCATGTCGTGTCCCTGTGCACAGGGCACCACGGCCAGGCACAGCCCAGTGGATGCCCCATGGGAAGGAGGGTCTGTGGCCACCCAGGCGGGCACCTACCGGCCCTTGGCCATCCCATTCCAGCAGCGGTCGTCACTGGCGGTGCTCAGGGCCATCTTCTCGCTGCACAGTGTCCCTGGGAGGCTGATCCAGAAGTCCTGGACGTCGCGGAGCTGGGCCTTGGCCTCAGAGACCTGCCGGGCAGCAGTCAGACCATCGGGCTGCCAGGACCAGCCAGCCCCACTCACCCCTGGGGTGTGGCTACAGCCAGGGGCCGGCCCCGGGGGTCACTCACCAGCTTCTCCAGCGCACCCGTGGGGGGCCTCTCGGGCAGCACCGCCTTGCCCCGGCGCTGCCGCTCTTCGGACCCAGCACCCTGGGGGTTGACCTTGGGGCTCCCACAGCCCTGGATGACCTGGGGAGACACCGCAGGGGTCCTGGAGGGGCAGCAGGGCCCCTCAGGCCCAGACAGGGCCACGCCTGGGACACCGCTGCTCACAACGCCTTCCCGTCCGCACCTTGGCCGTAAGCGCGTCCCTGTTGTCCTGGAGGGCGTTGACAGCCTCCGCCAGCCACACGTGCACGCTGCCGACGACGCTCTCCACACCCGACGGGCCCCAGAACTTGTCGGTGATGAGCACCATGGAGTCTGGCACGGGTGTCAGCACACGCGCGCACACGTTAGCATGCACGCATGATCGAAACACAGTCTCCACGGCACGGGAAAAGGCATGATCAGCACGGGAGACTCCGTGAGCACACACTCGGGTCGGCCCAGCTTATCATCACATGTGTGGTCACATACACTCGTAAGCACGTGTGCCCATGGGCAGCGGCTAACACAGACACACGTGGAGGACATTTCGCATGCCTGTCGGCCACCTTGTCTCCATTTCGGGCAAGTTGGCTCGCGCGGGTGCTGACGCGTGTGCACGCTGGCCCATCGTGCGTACAAGCTGCCCACATGAGTGGATGCGCACACATCACGTGCATGTTGGCTTGCCCCCGCCACCCCACGTGTACGAGCTCGTGTGTCTGCATGTGTGTCCAGTCAGCACTGCAAAACTTACACATGTCGCTAAGTGTCCACGTTGGCCCACACCATGTCATCACACGCACACTAGCACACATGTTGGCCCACGTCAGCACACGCACATGCTGGCACTTGGTGGTGTGCTGGCTGACCCACCTCGTGTCGGCACGTGTGCTCGTGAGCTGACGTGTCGATGTTTATGCATGTTGGCTCACCTCATGCCAGCAAACATACATGCATGCTAACACGCATGCTGACCCACCTCATGTCAGCACGTGTACACATAAGCACACCACGGTGGCACGCATTGGCCTTGTATCAGCACACGTACAAGCCAGCTTACGTGTGTGCTGGCCCACCACGTGTCAGTGCACATACATGTTGGCTCATGTGTGTCACACATGTGTTGGTATGCATGCATATTGGGGCACTCGTGCAGTGGGGAAGGACAAGGAACTGTGACCTGACAGGGCTCCCTCTTAGGGAGCCATCCCAAGTCAGGGACCACTGGGGACCTTCAAAAGGCATCCTTGCCCCTCAGCCCCATGGCTCCACCCCGACCAGGCCCCTCCAGACCCCTGGGTCCAAGCCCTGGGCTGGGGCCCCCTGCCTCCCGGGACCCCGGCTGGGTGCTCCTGAGGACAGGCCCGGGCCGCGCTGGCGGGTGGGGCTCACCCAGGAGGTTCCTCCACTCGGCGTCCAGGTCGGCCTGATTGGCGAGGCAGCCCTTGAGCACGTTGCGGCAGTAGTCGGGGCAGGGCCGGGCACCGGGCACGCCCAGGCAGTGAGCGCAGTAGACCAGCTTCATGACGGCCCGCGAGCACTCTGGGCCCAGCGGCACCTGGGGAGCGAAGGCGGTCTGAGCAGGTGCCTGGAGGCCCGACCAGTGCGGGGGCGCTCTGGGTGGAGGTCAGAGGAGGCCTCAGGTCCGCCCTGACTTATGTGAGACCCTGGGGCAGGACAGTCCCAGGGCCAGGACTCCCTGGCACCCTGTTGTCACTAACGCTCACAGGGAAGCATGAACACCCCCACCGGCCACAGACGAGGAAACTGAGGCTTGGGAGTTGGGGGGGGTCACTTGCCAGGGACCCCAGTTAGGGGCCAGGGCTATGAGGGGCTGAAGCCGATGCCTTCCTCACACCCAGCCCCAGACGGGACCGGCACGTGCAGCCCCTGCTCCTGCAGGGCTGCGGAAGCCCCAGCCTCTCATTCCTGGACGTCCTGACCAGCGGCCAGGATCCACGTCTGGCCCCAGGCCCGCTAGCGCGTCCCACCCTGCCCAGGACGCAGTGCCATCGGCAGGCCCCGGGGAGCAGCTGGGGCAGGAGTCCTGCCACCGCGGGCTGAGGGCCGGGCAGCTGGCATGAGGCTCGGGGACACAGGGCTAACCCGGGGAGGTGGGGAGCATCTGGGCAGAGCATGGGGCCCTGGGGGACGTCTGTGCACACCTGGGCCACCTTCCGGACCACGTCGCCGGCCACCCCCAGTCCCTGCACGAAGGAGCGTGCGGCCACGAATGCGCGGGTGGCCCGCAGGCGCAGCTCCCGTGGGGCCTCCCCGAAGGGCCGCAGCGCCTCGGCCTGCTTGCCCAGGCAGTCCATGTAGTCGTCGGGCAGCAGCAGCTGGGGGTGCAGCTGCTTGAAGAGGCGCTCCAGCAGGCGGGCCCAGAACTCGGCCAGCGACTCCTCCAGGTGCAGGTTGGCGCCACGGTAGTAGAGGCGCAGCTCCGCGTACAGGTCCCGGAAGGCCCTGGCGTTCTGCGTGTACAGCTCCCCGAAGGTGCCAGGGAAGGCGTCCTGCAGTGCCCGCTCAGAGTCGTTCAGCAGGTGCTGGAAGTGGTCTGTGCACAGGGGAGGGGGTGAGCCTGGGGGCCCCGCGTCCCCCCCTTGGCTGCCTGAACACCGTGGCAGCCACACTGGGATCTGGGGGGCTCATCTGGGAGACCCGCTGCTGTGAGAACACACTTGTGCGGCCATCAGAGCCGGCTGCCGAGCTGTGGACGCCAGGTGGGCCGCGGGGCCTGCCGAGACCCCACCCTCCTGGCCGGGGTGCAGGGGTCCTCTCTTGGGTCTCAGGCCTCCACCCACCCTTCTCCTGCCAAGATGCCCCCCTCACCGGGTGAAGCCTGCATGCTCACTTCCCCACCGTGCCGGCGTCCCCAGGCCAGAGCACCAGGCCCACACTCACCGTCAAAGCTGCGCAGCTGGGTGGCGAGCATGGTTTGCAGGGCGCGGCTGCTGTCGCGGAGCGCCGTCTCCAGCTCTGCGCGGCTGCGGTTGGCCAGATTCTCCTCCATCTCGCTGGTGCAGCAGGTGTAGCCCTGGGGGCAGATCCGCAGGTGCTCACCTGTGGGGAGGGGTGGGCATGAGGGAGAGGGGCTGAGACAGCTTTGGGGAGCCAGGAGGGCAGCCTCAGGCTCTCTGGGGCAGAGGTGAGGGTGGCAGGCCCAGGATGTGCCAGCCTGGGGGATGCCCTGGGTGAAGACAGAGACCGGGGGCAGGGCGAGGCTGGCCTGGGTCCCGGCCACCTGTGACACACGACACGCAGGCAGGGCTTCCTCTCAGGCCCCTTTGGGCAAGCCCTGGGGGAGGGGGCAAAGCAGACGTGTCATCCTGTGCCCCAGCCTGCTGCCAGCAGGCACGCGAAGACCCGTTCCAGGGGCCCCAGCAAAGAGCTGGCTTCAGGTCTTTGTGGGGGTGGAGAAGGGACTGCCAGGACGGCCAGGCACCCCTCGCCCAGGGGGCTGAGGACAGGAAGGGAGAAGGAACCCAGGCCCCCTCTCCCCAGCCAGCCCTGGGAGGCACTGAGCTCTCACTGCGAGGCCTGTCCTGGGCTGGCCAGATGCAGGAGCCCCACGAGACCTCCACGGCCCTAAAAAATCCCAGGCACAGGTCTGGTGGGGGGATGGGCACACCCTGGTGCAGGCGGCAGGCCCTGCCCAGGGGCTGTCTGACCTTGTCCCGAGCCCCCTGGCCAGCAGGGCATACTCTGTGCCCCCTCTGTGTCCCTGCGGAGCCCCCTCTGCACCCTGACCCAGGCTGCCCTGCTAGGTTGTCCTAGGCAGAGTGGCGGTGGCGGCACCAACGCAGACAACCTCGCCTCCCCACGGGGAGCGAGTGAGGACAGGGGCACACTGCGGGGCCCTTGGTGCATGCCACAGGAACACACGCATGTTTAAACACGTGCTAATTCAGGTTTTATAAAGGCTGCAGCGACCTCCACTCTACAGACCAGGCACTCATCCTAGTGACCCACAAAGGACCCAGCGGCTCAGGTCCCCACACCCACCGGGTCAGGCACAGTGGAGGGGGCCGCAGGGGCCTGGGCTGAACAGATGGGCGGGGTGAGCGGGGATTCCTGAAACATTCCTCAGCAGGGCAGCCTGAGGGTCAGGGCTGGGCCCAGGAGCCAGAGAGGCGCAGTCCCTCCCCTCCTCCCCTCCCGAGCCGCTGGGGTGGCTGGTGTAGGGTGGGGAGGGACAGGGGAGGGGAAGGAAGCTGACCACTGGCTCTGCAGGGTGCGTGGGGGGTGGGGGCGGCCTGGGCAGAGTTCAAGGTCCTAAGGGGTAGCTGCTCCAGGGTGACCCAGAGAGGGGCGCTGAAAGCACAGTGGAGTGGGTGCAGCCCTGCTGGGCCCCAGGACTGAGTGAGTGTACGAGGGGCCACACCCCAGGCCTGGAGTCCAGGAAGCCCCTTCCCAGGGAAGCCCAAGTCGTTACCCCACGGCTAAATCAGCTCTGAGAGCTGGTGGCAGGGCGGGGCCGGACGAGTCTGTTTCCATCTCCCGCACCCCACGAGCACAAGCACCCGGGAAGGACGTCAGGACATGGGGGAGCTGTGATGTGGCCCCTCTGTGGCCTCTGTGCACCCTGAAGTGACATCAAGGAGCCGCTGGGTCCTGGCTGGGTAGGGAGGGGGGCGGGGTCACTACGGTGGGGCCTGAGGCTGGGGGAGGGGAGGACAGAGGTGGGGAGGGGCCCTCCCACCGCAGCCACAAGCTGGGGCTCAGTCCAGAGAGCCCCCTCCCCACTGCTTTCCAGCCTCGGGGTCCTGAAATGTTCCCACGAAAGGGCTGAAGCCCAAGGGGGGAGGGAGCAGCTGTCACCTAGGCCCCATAAGGAGCCCTCCGCAGGGAACCAGCAGGTGCCCCAGGGCTGAGCGAGGCCCACTCAAGTTGGGGCAGAGCGAGCACAAGCCCAGCAGTGCCCACCCCTTGGTGAGCCCGGGCCTGCTGGGGGGCGTCCAGGGAGGGGTGGTCTGAGACCTTCCTGGACCTCTCAGGCCAGGGGGGCTTTGTGGGAGCCAGCTGGGGGCAAGGCTGGAGCCCAGCTGTGACGGCCTTGTGGCCTGGAGAAGGCCACCCCCTGCCCCTCCAGTTCCTGTCTGTCCCTTTTGTTCTGTGGGCGGGAAGGTGCTCGGGGCAGGGGGCTGGGCACCAGAACATCCACCAGCGACCATCCTCCACTCCCCACAGCCTTTACAGACTGAGGCCAAGCGGCTGGGACCCTCCCTCGCAGGGGCAGGCTCAGTGCAGGAACCTCCCCTCCGACCCCTCCTAGGGGATCTGCAGCCAGGAGCAGACACAGTACATGTCTGTCCAAGGGTGGGGCCCTGTGTACCCACCAGAGAAAGACGGCTCAAGCTCCCCTATCCCAGGTGAGCCAAAGGCACCCCCACTTTCTCCCCAACAGCAGGGGCCAGGAGGGCCCACCCAGGAGAGCAGAGCTCGTGGTGGGTTGGAGAAGCTGTCCAGGGAGGCGGTGGCGGGTGGCAGCCTAGGGCTTCCCAGGGACACTGCGGCTCAGCAGTGACGCACCCCAGTCGGGACTGCTGGGTCACGGCAGAGGGCAAGCGGCCGGAGACTGGCTGGACGTCCACAGGCTGAGGCTGCAAAGGCCACACTGCCCGGCTGGAAGGGGGACCGATCCCTTGTGGGCTCCTCCCACTGGGCCTCTCCCTCTATAGACCTGGGGGGGTCCCTAGTAGACCCCCCACTGTGCAGACTGGGACTGGGAGAGGCTGAGGAGAGACAGGGAGAGGTGTGCACAGACACCCAAGAAATACAGGAGCCCCCCAGGTGCAGGTTCTGCTTGGGGCTGTCTGGCACCGCCAGCCCCCTTCTGCTCGCAGCTGTGTGCCAGCCCCCTGGCCCTCCGCCTCCCGGCAGTCCACCTCACCCCCCACCCTGCCTGGCCACCTCGCCCAGCCGCCCGGTGACCTGGGCTGTTCCAGCTGCCCCAGCACAGCCCCCGTCCCTCCCTCCCTCCTCAGAAGAACACGGGAGTGAAGACACGGAGCCAGAGCCCGGGCACCGGCGAGGGCCCCGGGCAGCTGGGCAGAGGCGGCCCCGACACCTGCTGGGGGGCGGGGCGTGGTCAGAGGCAGGAGGCTTCGCTTCCTTCTACCATGCCCTGCCCGGCTCTGGCCAGGGCCTCAGGAAAGCCTTGGTCCTGGACGTCAGATGGGCAGAGGTGGCTCTGCAAGGCACCGCCCCAGGAGAATGCAAGGGGGTCTGCTGGACAGGGACATGCACAAGTCCAGCTGGCACCTGGAACCTCCCCGCCCCCACGTCCCTTCAGGCGGGAGTGAATGCCGCCATCCTGTCCCTCTCCCCGCTCCCGTGTACCTGAGGGAGGCATCGGCCCCTCCCTCCCATGGATCCCCACTCTGCACCAGGGCTGCCCCCGCTGGGCCAGTCACTGTCCCCTTCTTCCTTCCTCGGTACCTTGGCTAAATCTGCCATAGCTGACCTGTCCTTCCAGAACTCTCCCTCCTTAGCCTCTGGGACTCTTCCCTCCTCTGGCACTCCAAGGATTGTTCTGGAGGGGGTTTGTTTGTTTCACGGCAGGTTGCCCCCACCCCAGCCCTTTGGGGCGATCTACAGCCTCCCAAACCCCTAGGCTCCTGCTCCACAGGCTGAGATGCTGAGCACACCCGGCCTGGCAGGTGCTGTCTCGGCATCTCCACCTCTCCGGGCACTGGCCACCGGGGGGCACCCCACGCTCTGCTTCTCCTTGCTAAGCTCCCTGTCAGCCTGCGGCTTAAACGCCTTTAAGGCTCACACCCTCCTGCCACCTGCTGACACCAGTGTCCCCACCCAGCAGCCTCCCCCACTGCACCATCCTCCCACAGCCCTAGGCAAGCCCCATCCCCACGGCGTCACCATCACTGTGCCGGATGGACCTCACTTTCCGGACCCAGCCTGCAGCTGCCCGTGATCCGTGGCCCCGAGGCTCGCAAGGAGACTGCAGAGACGGTGGCGTCATGCCACGCCCATCCCTCCAGAAGCTTCCACAGCTCACACAGGAGGTGCAGACTGCAAAGTCCACTCAACCCGCCTTTACCGCCGTGTCCTAAACGCTCTGCACCATGGACCCCGCACCTTTAACAGACTCTAATTCAGCATGACAGCCAGTCTGCACCACCTGCCGGGTGCTGCTTTGACAAGTCACGTGGACAGTTCCAGGCACCACTGGCCTCCAGACCAGGCCACGGGGAAAGCCAGGTCTTCCCTGCCCCTCCCCTCTACCCGAACTGACCCACAGCACGACCTCTCCTCAAGCAACAGACCCTCTTCCCAAAGCCCGCCTGTGCTGCTCTGCCCCTGGACTCGCCCCGCTCCAGTGGGACAGGATCCTACTGGCATGCCCAGCAGCCTGTTGGGGGGGCACTGGACAAATGGCCCTGGGGACGTTTCCCAGGAAGAGCCCACTGTCAGGTTCCAGAGGACCTTCCTTTCTCATCTCTGCCCCATCCCCCCAAAGCCTGAGCCCCTGGCCAGTCCCTGTCCACCAGCACATGATGTCTGACCCCAGGGCGGCCTTAGACCCGCCTCCCTCCCTCCTAAGGGCGACAGCAGCATCTGTCACCCCGTCTCCACGCCCAACATGCTTCCCTCCCCTCGTCAGCTACCCAAAGCCCTTGCCACCATTTCGCCCAAATGACAGCGTCACCAAGGAGCCCCTCCGCCGCGCAGAGCCTCCATCACGCACTGGGACCCGCGACCGACGGGGGCACTGGCTGCGGACACCTCTGCGCTGGGTGGGAGGGGTCCGCCCCCCAGGCCGGCGAAGGCTCTCGCTGCCCGAAGCTGCCAAGACGGCGCAAGACCGGCCGGGTCGGCAGCACAAAGCCTGGGTGGCACCTGCGCCCCGCGCCGCAGAGCTGGCCAGGCGCTCCAAGCCGGTCTCCACCCTGGCTGGCCAGGGCGAGCGGACGCGGCGGTGGGCGGGGAGGGGCTGCTGGTGCAGTGGGCGCAGCGGCGCGGAGGGGGGCGGGCGCGGGTGCCGGGGCTGCAGCGGGCGCCGTGATTGGCGGGGAAGGGGCTTGTCGCAGTGTATGCGGCAGGCGTGGGGGGAGTGGTGGAGGAGGGGGCTCTCCGGGGGTGGGACGCACGGGGGAGAGGGATGGGCTTGGCGGAAGAGGAAGGGGGGCTTGCTGCAGGAAGGGGGTTGCAGCCAGCGCCGGGAGCAGAGGAGCGGGTGGGGGTGGGGAGGGTGGCGGGGTGGCGAAGGCGGGGTGCACGAGCAGCAGAAGAGGAGGGCGGGCTGGGGACCGGCACGGGAGGCCGATGGGGTGCAGTGGGCATCGGCCTTGGGCTCCTGCCGAGGGAAGAGGGGCTGGGGGGGGAGGGTGCGGGGTGGGAGGGAGCTGATGGCGGGCCCGAGGCAGTGGCGCCGGGACGCTGGGGTGGAGATGACGATGAGGAGGGAGTGAGGATGGAGGGTGCGCGCAGGGATGGGGACGGCGGCGGACGCTCCTCCAGCCTGGCTTCCAGCTCGCGGATGCCACCGGGCCGTGGCGCGGGACCCCCTTCTCGGCGGCGGCTCCAGCGGCGGCGACCCCAGCCGCAGTGGCCTCCGGGTGGCACGTGAGATGGCAGTGGAGGCGCCGCGATTAAGGGCTCTGGCCGGGGAAGGCGAGGAGCAGGACGGCGGTGGAGGGGCCGGGAGCCGGGCGGGAGCGCTGTGGGCCGACCGAGGACACGGACGCAGTCATCCCGGGCACCACCGCAGCCGCACTGGCGCGCACGGCCACCGGCACAGGCGCGGGGACGTGCCTCCTCTCGCAGCCCCCGCCCGCCGCGCTCGGCGCCGCCCCCGTCTCCCTGGAAACCGCGGCCGCCGTGCCCCTCCGGCCGCCGGCCCAGCCCCTCCCGGCCTGCTGCCCACCGCCGCCGCCGCGCCCTCTGTACCCGCCTGCGGGCTCAGGCCTGGGCGCTAGGGCGCACGGGGCGGGGCGCCTTGGTCTCCGCAGGGCTGGTGCGCAGGGGATCCGGAGCCCAGCCCCAGACAGTGATGGGGGTGTCAGGCTTCTCCCCACGACGAAGAGTGGCAGCTGACCACCTGATAGACCCTCTCCCATTGAACACCAGGTCCCCACTGATGTCTGGGCACTCAAAGGCTGCCATGGTCACCCCACATTCTGTACCTGCAGCCTCCAGTCTCCGTCCCACAACCGCTCCCAGTACCCCAAATGAGCTGTCCCTCAGCTCTACCAAACCCCACCTGGCCACACCCCTCCACCCAGCGCCTGCCTCCTCCCAGGTCCCTCCTCCGACAAAGCGGACGGCTCTCCCACCAACGCCGGCAGCCACCTGGCCTGCTAGCCCAGCCGAGAAAACCACCCCCTCACACCAGCTGTCCCTCAGGGGAGAGCGGGGAGCCCCCCTCCGCCCTCTTGGCCAGTCTTAAGGTGGACACACAAAGACCTGCTAGACAGACAGCTGTTGAACAAAGGTCCCCGTCAAGGCAGGCCACAACGCCTAACACCCCCTAAGAGTGGGGGGGCTTCACCAAATAACTCACAAGGCTGCTGTCTAAGCTGCCCGGTCTCTGCTCGGGGGACCCCTGGGCAGGTCGCCCTGCCAGCAAACGGCAGGTTTGGGGGTGGCCTGGCATAACAGAGGCCTCACTGGATGTGGGCCTGGTCACAGAGCTGCCAAGAAGCCAGGTCCCCGCCCAGGGCTGCCAGCCTGCCATACTGTCGAGGCCCTTGCTGCGGCCTCAGGGCACACAGAAGACCTGGGATCTGAGGCTGCAGGCACAGCCTACTCTCGAAGCCTGGGGGCGAGGTGCTCTCCAGAAGGCTCACCCACCTCGCTGCAGAGGGCCTCCGCCAGGCACAACCACAAGCCCATCCCTGATGGCAGCCACACGAGGCAGAAATCAGGTGGCAGAGGGTGGGGGGGCCCAGCTCTCCCATCCGGCTTGCCCACACCCCCACCGCAGGGGCCACCGGCAGCCGAGAAGAGGACTGGCCCTGCCTCCCTGCTGAACATACGGGGGTGGGGGGGGCATTCTAGAACTGCAGGAGGAGACGCAATGCAGGCCCAGCCGTCTGCCCTGAATGCCAAGCAGGCAGAGGTGGCACAAACACATGAGGTGGGGCCGGACTACAGAGCAGACCCTCCCGTAGTGCCCAAAGGAGCCCCAGGAAAGCCAGGCTCCAAAAGTGCTGGGATGGGACAGGTGAACAAGAAGGAGTGGAGGGCCTGGCCGCCTGCCCAGGCCCAGCCACCCCCAGGCCTGGCACCCCGCCCTTAGTCACCCTCCCACCCCACATGCCCGCCCCTGCCCTGCCCAGCACTCCTTCGAGAACCCCTCCTCCCCCCATACCCTCCCAGGTCCCTCTGGGCCAAAGCACTTGCCCAGCCTCCCGCCTCCCTGAGGCCCCCTGAGTCCCCGAGCAGGGGGTGCTCTGCCGGGGGCTCCGCTTGCCGGCCCCTGCTGCTACACAGCACCCAGGCTGGACCTGGTGCCAAATGAACAAACAGGTATGAATCAGTCTGACGGGGACCATCTCTGTCCAGTGTCGCACTCCAGGGGACAAGGCCCCCCACCGCCAACACGGCCAGAAAGCTCCTCCCTCCCCAGAGGCAGCTCGACAGCCAGCAGCGTGGGGGCCGACACAGGGGGCTCACTGCCCACAAGGGCCCCCTTACTCCCTGAGCTCCGCTGCCTCCCTTCGACAGGGCGTGCTCGGTGGGCCAGGCGAGGGTTTAGCCCTCCACTCAGGTTAGACTCCTTTCGTCTTCACAACAGCTCACATTCCTGCTGACAGGGCCCACACAGGGGAGCTAAAATGACCTGCCCAGGGTCACCGGGCCAGGAGGGGCAGCACTTGGAGCAGCCCTGGCCTCCCCTCCCCTCCCACTGCCAGGCCTCCTGTGAGTCCAGCCCCAGGGGAATTCCTGAGCCGGAAGGCGGAGGCTGAGGCAGGAGCCAACACGCTCTGAGGGCCCTGAGAGGCCTGGGAGGTCTCCCCGGGTCCTGCTGAGTCTCAGCGGGCTGGTCCAGCGAGGCAGGTGTGTGGGCTCGAAGCCAGGCTCAGCCCGCCCTGCAGGCATAGTTGGGGGGCTGCAGATGCCCTGCAGGGCACCAGTTACCCCCGAACTTCAGACACACAATGAATTATTTTTTAGTACGGTATAAAAATATCTGTCCCCAAAGAATTGAAAGCAGGAATTTGAACAGGTACGTGTGCACCCATGTTCCGGGCAGCACTGCTCCGAACAGCCAAGGGGGGGAACACATGTCAATCAACAGTTGAACGGATAAACAAATCGTACACACGCACATACAACAGAACAGTATTACACCATAAAAAGGAAGGAAATTCTGACACACGCTGAGAATCGTGAGGACGCTATGTCAGTGAAACGAGCCAGTCACACACGGGCAGACCTGGCGAGATCCCACTGACACCGCGGCCCTGGAGCCGTCACCTCCACAGGGACAGAAAGGAGCGTGGTGGGTGCCAGGGGCTCAGGAGGGAAACGGGGAGTCAGTGTTTAGTTGGGGCAGAGTTTACAAGACGCAAAGAATCCTGGAGGCGGACGGTGGTAGCAGTCGGGTGACAGTGTGAGTGTGCGCAATGCCACCGCGCCGCACTCTCAGATGTGGTCAAAATGGTACATTTTATGGTGTGCATATGTTACCACAAAAATGCAAACGGCTCTTCCCCCAAAAATGTTTGGGACAAACTTATACATGTGGGGCATACTTACACTAAACATGTTATTTATTTAAAATTAAAATATTTGGGACGCACCGCACTACAAAGTGATTCATGTCTGTCTGAAATTCCAATTTAACTGGGTGTCCTGTATTTTTATCAGCTGAGTCTGGCAGCCCTTTGGGGTGAGGGGAGGCACCTGCCTGAGGTCACGCAGGTCTTCCCTCCTGAAGCCCCCGTCACAGGTGGGCCCCCGCATCCCCAGGGCTCTGACCTTGTCCACCTGGCAGCAGGCACACGAGGGTGTCGAACCTGGTTCCACCTTCCCACGGCCCCCAGCGCCCTGGAGAGCAGCGGGCCGCGCCCACCACCAGCACCGCCTCTGTTAACAGGCAGGTACGACCGTCCCCAGCCTATAGTGGGAAGACGGGCTCGCAGCGGTCCCGGGCTTGTCCACTGTCTCGGACCTGCTGCCCAGTGCCGATCTCCCTCCCCTGATCCTAGAGCGCCCCCTCCTCGCTGAGGGGGGACATGGGAGGCCAGCGGTCCCAGGCATGGAGACGAGGCTGCTCTTGCAAAACCAGAGCCAACGGGGCCTTACTCAGAGCCAGCCCTGGCCACCCTTGCTGGCCTGACTGTCCCATCACTGTCTGGAGCTGCCAAAACCTAGCATGTCCCCAGGCCGCGGGGCAGGAGCCTGCAAGGCCACGTGGGGGGAGGGACACATGCCTAGCCATGCTGCTGGTCACAAAAGCCCACCGCCAGAAAGGATACCCCCCAGCCCAGGACAAGTCTGAGTGGGCCAGCTTGTCCCTGTGGGTCCTGGGAGCAGGTGGGAACCTCCCACTGATTCCTCCAGCCCGTGTCTGAGGGGTGTTCACGCTGGAAGCAAGTGCCCGAGAGGAGCTGGGTCTGTGGAGCCACAGAGTCCTGCCCTGTCCACACCCAGACTTGGCCTGGCAGGCAGAGGGACACGGGCATCTGATGGGACAGCTCTGGGCGGAGGAGGGGTGGTGTCTCGGGGTGGGCAGGTCAGATCCCTGGAGAAAGACAACTGGTGGGAGGACGGGGAGAATAGAGGGGCCTGGGGACAGTGACAGAGCCACAGCGTGGAGTCCGGCACAGGCTGACCCCGAGCCACCATCTCCTGTCCCCTCTCTGCAGGGCCTGTGGTGCCTCTCGGGGACTCGGCCCTCCCTTCCTGAAAGTCAGCTGCCACCCTCCAAGGCTGGCCAAGGGTACCTCCTGGCCTGCCTTGAGTCCCTGTCCCCATTGTAGCAGTGCCCTGGGGACACTGTTGTGTCCACTCAGGAGAGGCCTGGCAGCCGGCCCTTCCTGCAATTCCCAACTCCCCACAGCCAGAGCCGGCCAGCAGGAGCGCTGACACCTCCTGTTGTGACGGCTGAGGGCCATGCCTAGGACACAGCTGTGCTGGTGACAGGGCAGGGGCCTCCCCTCCAGCCAGACCTCCCTGAGCCCTGGCTCCTCAGCCTGGCCCCGCTTTGCCCCAATGGGGCGCGCTCATCCACAGCTCGCCTTCTGCAGATGGGGCAACAGGGCACAGAGAAAGAACAGGCTTCCCCTCCGACAGGTGTTCCCCTGACATGACACACGTTGGGCACAGAGAGATTCAGCACTCTGCCCAAGGTCACACAGCAAGCACTTCAACCCCAGCAGGCTGGCTGGGTCCGGCAGACCAGGGTTTGGCTTCCTCCGAGGACCTTTGCTAACACAACAGCCACCGGGAGTGGCTGCCGCCTCCAAGAGAGATGGCCTTGACCAAGGGTGGGGCCTTGCTCATCAGCCCAGCAGGCTGCGTCCCTCAGAACCCAGCGGGCAAGGTGCCAACATGAGTAAGAGCGGGCAGGCGCGGACGTCCACGCGTCCCTCCTCCTTCCTCCAGTCTGCCTGGACGCCACCGCCTCAGAGTGGCCCTTCCACAGCACTGGGCCTTCCTGACATTCCGCAGTGACCGCTGACCACGTGCTCGCCCAGACGGAGGCTCTCAGAGGGACGAGGACTTGCTGCATCGTGGCACCCAGAACAGCCTCCGCCGGGAGCACAGCACAAAGGACCTCTGCTTGAGGGAGGAAGACCCAGGGGGGTCCCTCAAGGCAGCTGACATCCGCCTGGAGAGCATAGACCTCTGGCCACAGCTGCGGTGGCATTGGGGTCCGGCCACCATGCCTCAGCCCCTGCCCCCCAGCACCTGCCTCTCCATCTGGCCTTGCTGCCCTGCTACTCGGTATGGGGGAGAAACCCACCCCCCGGGCATTCCCAGGCGCCGGACCTGTGCAGGGGTCTCAGACGCGCCAGGCTGGGCTCCCAAACCACGGCGGGGGGGCTTTCCCTTTGGAGACAGGACGCTCAGTCTTGGGGAGCAGGTCCACCCCAGATTCTGACGCCAGCTGTCCGGTCTGTGCCCTCTTGGGCCAGCCTCCTCCTCCTGCCCAGGAGCCCGCTGTGCACCGACCTCCCCTCCCTCCTCCTTTGGCCACATGTGAGCCCAGTCCTCCCTGTTCCCATGAGTCTGCTCTCTGGTCCTCTCAGCAAGCCAGTCCCTGATGCTCCAGGACTCTGGCTCCAGCAGCAAACTCTCGATGTGAGAAAGTGGGGCCAGGTCCTTGCGGGGGAAAAGGCCGGCCCTGGGCCAGGGTCCCACGGGGGCTGCACAGGAGGCGGGGCCTTTGCGCCGTGAGTGGAGAGACAGCAACGCAGGCTTCTCAAGCCGACACCGAGCACAGGGCATACGACAGCCACAGCTGTGCACCAGAGAGTGTCTGGGCCACAGCTGGGGGCCTGGGCCCGTCCCAGGCAGGGAGGGGTCTGTTCTGTTCGGCCCGGAGGGTCTGCGTTACTCGAGCGGCTGTGTGGTTGTCAACCTTAGTGCAGATGTCTGGATTCACACATGTGATTTCCCTTCATTTTTAAGATACACAAGCAACATATGGTCATCGTGGCCATGCAAGGCCGCTTGCTCACGTGAAACCTCTGACACGCCGTCTCTGCCCTGCTGCGTCTTGTGGGGCGAGCGCTTTGCTCATGGCTGCATTCAGCACCGGGAACAGCACCCAGCACACAGTAGGAGCTGGCGGGCTGCTGAGTGAGCCACAGGGCTGCGATCTCTGTGAACCCACGGCCCACGCAGGCAGACAGCCACACTCGCTCAGCACCGGTGCCGGGGACCCGCCCCACCACGCAGGCTCTCCTGGGTGCCGGTCCCGCCTGGGCTGTGGGGCCAGCTCACTGCCTGGGAGGCTTGGCCCTCTCTGTGCTGAGCCCTCTTCCCAGGATGGTGTTTGTTTCTGAAGCATAGAGTCATGCAGAGGACCGCAGAGGAAACCACTTGCTGTGCAGTAATTATCAGAACATCACAAAAGGAGCTGTGACGTGACACACCTGCCTCCCCATGAACATGCCGTCTTGCCGGCAGCAGCGGCGGAGCGAATACCACCCAGAATCTCGCAGGCCTGGTGAGTGCCCGTGGCACTTCAAGCTACCGGCTGTGAATTTAAAGGGACATGAAAATACTAGCAGTTTCTATCGGTGGCCAAGTCCCAGGTTCTGGAGGCCACTGTTCGCAGTACGGAAAATGCCAAGTTTTGGGTCGAGGTTAGCAAGGACGGAGGTGGACTCTTCTCAGCCAGGTTCACGAGCTCCCTGAATTCTGCCCTGAACCTCATCCGTGCACCCCGCTGAGGACTCCAGGTCTGGGATAAGCTGTGTCCACACTGGTGTCTATCTACCACAGCTTCTCTATCCTTCCAGAACCAATCCCACCACCCGCCGGCCCCCTGGAGCAGAGCGTGGCCCCTCCCCCTGCCCTGGCATGGCCCTGTCTGAGCTCCAGTTCAAGTATTTCTGGTGGGGGTACTCCCGGCCTTTGTGGGAGGCACCCCCAGCTTCTTGGGAGCATCCTGCACACTCCGGATTCCGGGGCTCCGTGACTCACCGCTAAGTGCCAGAAGTCCCCCCACCCTAAGGTGCTGTGATGGCACAAGTGTCCCAGGGTGACCGCTCCTGGGTGGGGCACCACCTTTCCCAGGTGGCGTCTGTGTGTCTGCCCTGCAGCCGCCCCTCAACCCAAAGTACCTCCAGGCCCCAGTGTACACACGCCGGACAGGGAGCTGCCAGTCCTGGGTGGCAGGCCATTTGGAAGGGGGGACGCCAAGACCCCGAGGAGTGTCCTGGTGTGGCCCCCAGGCTGGAGGAAGGGGCGGTTCAGGGGCAGTGGGACTGGATTACATAAGAGCCTCATCTCTTAAAATACCTCTGTCGGTCCAGTGTGTCCCGAGCTCCATGACAACTGCAGACACCTGCGAATGTCTGAGCCAACCCTAGTGGCAGGTGGCATCAGCTTTCTCCCCAGGGCCTGCAGATGGTCACAGGTGGGTGGGATGTGCTCGCTGAGGCCCCAGAGCCAGGGACGGGCACTGCTGGCCCAGACTCTTGTGCAGACGCTCGGACATCACACACGGCTCACCACGGGGACGGGCTTGGGTGGCCACAGGTGGCCCCAGACTCCAAGGATGCCCTAGACACGGGGGAGGGGCTGGAGACCACCCACAGGCCACAGCTCCGCGAAGGGCTCGGACAGCTGTTCTCAGTGTCTGGGGATGGTGTCTGAGTGTGCACAGGCACGGACTTCCCTACAAGTCTCTTCCCAGGGAGGCATCACTGCTGTGTGCACCTGCCCAAGGCCTTGGCCCATCGGTCCAGGAAGGAGATGTGCCACCCTATCCCTTGGAGCACTGGGGGTGCCGCAGCCCAAATCCATCCATCACCCAGGGCAGACCAGCCAGACTTGGACAAGGTTCCGGGTACAGACAGTACCTGTGGGGCTGTGGACTGCTGGGCCTGGGAGCACCTGCAAGTGCTCAGTAGACCCTGAGTGGGGGCAGGGACAGAGAATGAAGGCCCTGTGCCCCTGGCCTGGCCAGCTCTCGCCTGTCCCTCATGAGCAGGCAGGACAGCAGGCTGGGCCCTTGGCACCCACTGGCAGGACCAGTTCTGACCTTAGGAAACCCAGCCAGGTGTGTCGGCTGAGGCTGGGCTGAGGCTGACTTGTTCTCCCAGCTGCTGGTCGGGCCCTCCTGGACATGTGTCCCCACACAACCCGGCATGGGTCAAATGGGACCTGGGCCTCACTCAGCCCCACACCCTCCTGGCCCCGGCTTCAGCGCCCCCCAGTCCTCTGGGTCCCCTCTCTGCACCTGTGGGGTGGTCTGTGGCCTTGGTCCAGCTCCCCAGCCTCTGACCCAGCCTTTGCCCTGGCAAGGTGGCAGGGCAGGGGTGTCATTCAGCAAGCGGGTGGCAGGCCTGGCTTGGGGCGGCGAGGCCTGTCGCCTGGCTCGGCTCTGAGCCCTGGGACCCCTCTCTGGGGCTCAGTTTCCCCATCTGCAAACTGAGTGGTGCTCAGCCGACGTGGCAGACAGCCTGGCCCTGCCTGCTCTGGGGTTCCTGGGGTATCACGGCAGGGGAAACAGGACGGGGGTGCCCAGAGCTGGCCAGCTCACTCTGTCTACCTGCAGCGCCCTGCCACAGAGCTCCATGTGCTGGCCCGGGAGCCTGTGCCACGGAGGTTTCTGTGTGCTCCCAGCCGCAGGCCAGGCCTCAGGGATGGTCTGTGTCTGGCTACCTGTGGCGGGCTGGCCTCCTCTGAAACGCAGCAGCGGCTGAGGTCGGGGCCACGGTGGGATGCAGGAGTGTCGGGGCCCTAGGATGCTCTGCCACCCACCAGGCCCCCAGGACTAGGGAGCGTGCAGCACAGATTAGCAGTGGGCCGCCTTGGCTGGGCGTTACCTCGGGAGACGGCTGCCACATGCACCCGAGCAGTTCCCTGCCACCTCCCCAGCCCCATCCTCCTTGCTCGGAGGCTTTCTCTCCTACAGGTAGGGCTCCCGAAGCCTGTCCAAGGTACACTGGTGCCACGGAGGCTGGGAACTCCAGCCTGGTTCCCTGCCCCCCTTGAGAGTGTTAAGCTTGGTGTCCTGACTGCCACCCGCCCAGGTTCTATGACATGCCACCAGGAAGATGTACTGCTGGGTCGGAGGTCACAAGCTCTGGCCACTGCGATGACAATCGTCACACTGGAACATTGCCCTGACACTCTGACACACAAGGAGGGGACTGGCCAAGGACCCGTGGCAGTGCTGGCCGGGAGCCGAGGTCTCAGGACCAGGCTGTGCCTCGAGTACGCCGAGGGCAGGCCTGACCCCACGCCGTCCCTGGGCCTCGGTGCCCATCTGTGGCATCCTGAGCCCAGGCTGGAGACACGTAAAGGACGGCCCTGCCCTCAAGGAGGCCACAGTCACCGAATACCCACAGCCCAGGGGCTCTCCTGCCCGGGGAGAGGCGCCCAGGCCCAGGAGGCAGGTGTGATGGGCTCGCTCCCCACTTTGGGCTCAACTGTGCCCCCGAAACTCGTGTGTTGGCCCCAACCTGGACACCTCGGAACGTGACCTTAGCTGGGTACGGGATGGGGTCTTTGCAGACGTAACTGGTTAAGATGAGATCAACGGGTGGCCCCTAATCCCACACGACTGGCGTCCTCACACAAAGGAGACCTGTGGAGACAGACATCCACGCGGGTGGACACCAGGTGAAGACGAAATCAGACTTACAAGCCCAGGAGCACCAGTGCCCACCAGAGGCCGAGAGCGGGTGGGAACAGACTGTCTCCCCCACAGCCCCAGGGGACCCACCCGGCCGACACCCCGATCGAGGACTCGCAGCCCCGACAACAAACTCCTATCATTTAAGCCACTGGGTTTGCGGTGCTTTGTCACAGGAACCCTGAGAGACTCACATTCCCTGAATGTGCGGCACCGGCGTGAGCTGGCACGCGGAGGCGCTGGGAACATCTACGGCCCTGCACGGAGCTGTGGCCCGCCCGGGCTGCCGAGTGCGGGGGGGCCACCGCGGAAGCACGTGCTCACGGGAAAGGAGGGCGGATGCGCCCGGAGAGCCAGCGGCGGGGCTGGGAGAAGCCGAGGCACGGGCAGAGGAGGGTGAGGCCGGCCCGGCGCCCCAGGGGCTCTGAAACTCGCCCAAGGTGCGACAGTCACCAAATCCACGGCAGCAGGTGTGCCCCCCTCACACCCAGAGCTTCCCCGGCACCCACGGCTGACTGAGAACAGCCACAGAGGCTGGAGACCACGCTGCTGGAAGGACAGGGCAGCCCTCACCTCCGACCTGGCAGCGCGGCCGGGGCGTGGGCCCTGGGGCGGAGGGAAGGAGGGAACACCGCCCGTTCCTGGGGACCCAGCCTCAACACCCACCCCCAGGAGACTTCCAGCAGCTCAGGGCACCTGCCCGGGCCTGTTCCCAGACAAACGCCGGCGAGAAAGGCCGCGGGGAGCTGAGGCTCCGGCAGGCGTTCTGGTCTGGAGCCCTCTCATAACGCAACAGCCTGCACCCCACGGGGCTGTGCGGACCTGGGGCGAGGTCCTGGGGGCTCAGGTCTGCAGGGGAGGAGACGCGCCACACCCTCCCGGCCTCCATCACCGCTGTCTTGACCTGAAACCGCTGTGCACCAAGCCTCGGGGAGGGCGGTCTGGTTTAAGGAGTCCCTCGCCTGTCGCTGCCTGGCATGTCCAGGCCGGCCTGACTCCCGTGTGGCCTGGGGCGAGTCCCCGTCTCGAGTCTAGCCCCAGCCCGTGGCTGACACCTGTGCTACCATGTGGGTGCCGAGGGGCAGACACAGGCTTGCCCTCACACCCACCGCCCTCTCCTCCTGGCCCCGAGCCCTGCTCCGCTGTGTGACCCCAGGTCCTTGCCGGGGAGGCCTCCTCGGCCTGCAGCAGATCTGCTGACACAGGCTCACGCTGTCCCTCATCGGTGCTGCCGAGGAGACACAAGTCACCAATAGACCAACTTGTCTTGTCTCCCTGGTTTGGCCCCTGGAGGCACTGGTGGATGGGGTGTCTATTATTCCTGGGGGACTTGGCCCAGTGTGGGGAGGCCCGCCTCCCCCTGTTGGGGACACACTGGAGCTTCTCTCTGGGATGGCCAGGTCGTCCTCTGTGCATACCCTAGGGTTCCCCAGCTCACGCCCGTGGTGCCTGGCGACAGCCCTCCTCATTCGGCTGGAGTGGCCAGTCCTCCACCCGAAGGCCATAGGAGCCAGGCAGGAGGGCGAGGCCCGGTTCTGCAGAAGGCTGGCTCCCGGCAGCCTCACTGGGATGGACAGGGAAGACAGCAGGCAAGGAGGCCGGAAAACACTGGGCCCAGGACAGAGCAGCCTGACCCGGCTTTACTGGGCTGCGGTGGATGCCACAGGCTTTCGGTCAATCCAATGGGCCCTTGGAAAAGGGCTTCTCCAAGCCTTTGTTCTCGCGCCTGTAAAATGGGTTTACAAAGACCCCCCCGCCCCGCCCCCCGTGTGTTAACGAGACAGTAATGGCGGGTGCTTCGCACGGCTACAGGACAACATCACCCGAGAGGGCTGTGCACGGGCTGCAGACGGCCTCGTGGGGAAGACGGCCTGAGGCTGCCACGTGGTGCCTGGTGCCGGCACTGTCCCCCTCCCGGCCACCTTCATGGTGGCTGTGATGGTTTTCACTCTTACAGGTGACGATGCAGGCGCACGGTGGGTGGGGAGCTGGCATCTGTGTCCAGGCCTGGCGGGGGGCTTCCCTGCATGGGGGGGTGCCCTGCATCCTGCCCGGCGCAGGAGGCTCCGGGTCCAGCATCGCGCGGGGTCCTCACCTCTGGCTGGGATGGTGACTCCCAGAGCCCTCCATTGGCTCCTCACACGGTGGAGGGACCAGGCAGCAGGGCACAGGCGGGGCCAGCCCAGGGACCCATGTGGAGCCACATGAGGGCTTTTGCCTTGGGACAGGACAGGGCACATGGGCCCTTCTGGTCTAGGGAGGGGCTACATGCCCGGTGGCTTCCAAGAGCCCCGCCAAGTGTGTGTGAGACAGATACGGGCTCAACCAGAATGAGCCTTTGTAGGGCCTCTGAGGACCCTCCCGTCAGACTCTGCCCAACACCCAGATGGCAAGACCCCACACAGACGGGAAAAGACTCCCACCGGTTCCTGCTGGGGGCCTCAGTGCAGGCTCAGGGCACATGGGTGCCCACCCTGGCCAGACAGCAGGCTGCAAGCCCAGCGCACAGAGCCGGCAGTTCCCGCTACGCTGATGGCTCCACGCACCCCTCTGACCCCACCCCCAACGTGGCCCCAGGCTGGGGAACCTCGAGAACACCCTCCTCACCCTCCCTTGCCCACTCCTCCGCCAGGATGGCCGGGATACATCGGGACGTGCCTGGGTCCGCCAGCAAGTGTTTGCAGAGAACCAGGAGCCAGGAGACAGGCCCGGTCTGTGGCTACAACGGAGAACCTGATGGTCCCCGACCCAGAGAGCTCATGTCCCAAGGCGGGGGCACCGGGACCCCCGGGAACAAGCAAACAGTCACCCAGGGAGCACCTACAGCCCAGACACAACCTTGCAGGGCACCCGCTGGCACACGGGCGTGATTCGGCACGAGGGCTCCGGGGTGCCACGCGACGCGGCTCTGCTGTCTGGGCAGTGCCGGGTGTCAGGGAGGGCCAACTGGGCTGCGGCCGCAGTGGTGTAGTCCCTTGCTGTCTCCCAGGCCTGTCTCTTCCCGCAAAATGGAACAATTGTCGTCACTAAACAAAACTCTCCAACGGGAGCCTGACACATCAATCGTTTCCCTCTTTTATGAGTAAAGTCTCCGTCACCACTGCCCTTTCTGGTCCCTCAGGCAGAGGCTGAAAAGGCCACCCACACGCCCAGGGCCACCTCCCTCCCCTCCAACCCTGACAGTCTCAGGTCTCTGCCCCACCCTGCCTGCGCCAGCTGAGCCCAGCGCAGACTCTCCGCAGGTGTCCAAGCCCAGGACCTCCCCCGCCCCCGCCCCTCTGAGAAGGTCCCATCGCAGAAGTCTGGGTCCCTGAGAGGGCAGAGGGTCCAGGGCTCTGGGAGCAGCTGGGGCTGCGGGGCCGCCAGAGGGCGCCTGGTCCTCAGAGGCCAGGCCTAGCGGCAGGGAGCAGGAGGGATGAGGGGCTTGGCGGCCTCTAGGAACCAGGAGGTCACCCTGGTTCTCTCACTGGCGTTGTAGCCACACTCTCGTCAGTGCCCGGTCCTGTAGGATGCTCTCCTGTTCTGGGGGCAGTGAGGGTGCAGCCATAGGGGGTCCAGACAGAGCCGATCCCGGCAGAGGACCCCAGGCAGGAGGCGGTAACCCTGCCCAGAGAGCAGTCCCAGCCTGTGGGCCTGGAGGGAGTGGTGTCTGACCCCTGGCATGGTGCTCAGTGTCAGGGCATTTGCAGCCCCCTGCTGGATGGGCACCCCCCCAAATCACACAGAGAAGCCAACACCGTTTACTTGTTCTGGGTCCCTAATTCACTGCATTCCCAGCCCAAAGGCGCAGGACCCAGGCTGTCTGGCTCAATCCCTTCACCTTCCCCATGGTGCCTGCCCTTGGCGGCCGCCCACACCCTGCCACTCTGTCTCTGCCTAACTGGGAACAGTGGACTGTGCGCGCAGGCAAGTTTGGGACGGTCCCCAAGGATGCAAGTGCCAAGTGGGTGTGGGTGTGCTAAGAAGGGCTGGGGGGCTGATGGCTTCCAAAAGGAACGCGCCCAAAACCCCGGGCTGGGGGAAGGGGTGCAGCCACTCAACTACTAGGACACCCCGGTGTCTGGGGAAAAATTCACCAGAAGGGCCAGGGATGTGCAGGTGCCAGTCCCTGTGTGTATGAGGAGGGCAGAGGTGCTGTAGAGCAGGGACCGTGCTGTGCCAGGGCCCTGTGCTGCCAGGCACCCAGCCGAGCCCCGTCCGGGTGACAGGGAGCCCAGCCAGGTGCAGGATGTGGCCTGACAATGACAGGGCCGCATCTGCAGAGCGAGGCACAGGAACCTCAGGCCACCCTCCGAAGATTCTCCCCTTCCATGTCCCCAGTCACCATGTGAGCGTGGCCCTTTCCCCTCACTCCACTTCCCCAGTTTGGGAGGAGCCCCCCAGAGCAGGAACCTGGTCTGTTCTGCTCTTGCCCACTGGGTCCCTCTGGCCCCAGCATAGGGTCCCAGTGCAGGCACCTGCACCCTGCACCGAGCAGGAGTGTTTCCCCACAAGTGGGAGCAGGAGATCCTTGGCACACCGCGCCCACCGCCCCACCCGCACACACTTCTGTCCCCAAAGCTCCCAGCGCAGGCAGGGGAGGGAACTGCAGGCAGCTGCAGGGCTGAGGCGGCCGCCAGGAGGACCGCTGTTCTTACAAAGAAATGACTTGGCCCTGGGCGGGATCCAAGGCGCCGACCACCTGCAGCTGGACTCGCCGCTCCAGGCCGCCCCAGTGCCAGGCGGGGGCCCATGCGCGCACAAGTTGCTCGGCAGGAATCCCCGAGAGGCGAGGCCTTCAGCTCCTGAGAAGCGCCCAGCTCGCTCCCTACCTCCCCGCCCCCTGCACTGAGGGGGCCACTTTGAAAACCCATCTGGGCTGCCATTGCTGGATACGCCGCGGGAATTTCCAGACAAGACCCGAGATGCCTCTGGGAGAGTAGAAGTCCGCGGCCACCGTCAGCTGCACCCGACAGCCCGGCCACTCCGAGCCCGGGCAGCTCCCCAACGGCTGGCCCCGTGGCGAGGGCGGCCGGCACCTTGCCCTGCGGCTCGGAGTCCCGGGCGCGCTGGGCCGAGACGCCGGCCGAAGACGCCCAGCTCAAGCCGCGGCCAGGGAGGAGCGCACCGCGCCGGGACCGCCCGGCCCGAACTGCTCCGCGGGGAAAGGGTGTTTGCTGGAAGGCGGCCGAGCTGAGCGGAGGAGACCCGGGCGAGGGAGGGCGGAGCGGCGCTTGGAGGCGAGGGCCGTGGGGGTGCAGATGAGCGGAGACGCAGGGGCACTAGGGGCCCGGGCCGCTGGGCGCAGGCGGCCGGATCAGGCGCCTGGGGCGTGTGGCCGCGCCGAGCGGATCAGGGAGAGAACAGGGGGCATAGGAGAGACCCCACACACGACAAGGTCTGGGGCCCGAAGGAAACCCGGCCGAGTCGGGGTCCCCGGGCGCCGCGCCCTCACTCACCCGAAATCTCTGCCTGGGGCACGTCGCTCAGGCTGAAGCCCTTGGCCCCGTAGATCTGGCGGACCTCGCCGCAGCTCCGGCTCTTGCTGGCAGGGTCCCCGCGGACGCAGGCGACGAGCGCGGCGGCCGCGCACAGCAGCCACCAGCCTCGAGCCCGGAGCTCCATGGCGGGGCCGGCGGCGTCCCCGGCCGCCCGCCCGCGCCTCTCTCGGATCCCGGCCGGGCCCCGCGCAGCCCCCGACCGCGAAGGGCAGAGCCAAGGTCCCCGCGCGGCTCTCGCTCCAGAGGCGGCGGCGGCCGAGGAGGCGGAGACAACAAAAGCCGGCTGCGGCGGCGGCGCGGAGCGCGAGGTCCGGCCGTTCGGTCGGGCCGCCCAGAGCGCGGCGGGCGGGCGCGCGGTGCCGGCTCAGCGCCTCCCCCGCCGCCGGCCCGGCCCCTTGGCGGCCGCGGGAGAGGGGCGGGGTGGGGCGGGGGGCGCAGGGCGGGAGGAAAGGGAGTACCGGGCGGGGCGGGGCGCGGCGCGGGGGCGCGATCCGGGGCGCACTCGGCTCTCCTCCGGCTCCCGGGGGACTTGAGGGCCCGCCCGGCCCGCGCGAGCCTAGCGGTGGCCTGCGTGGGGCGCGGGGAGCCGGCGAGCGCGCGGGCCGCGACTGGGGTCCCAGAGGGCGGGCCCCCCACGCCCAGCGCCCAGGGCTGCAGCACCACCTGTGGGGGCGGGGACGGGGGCGGGGGTGCGCGAGGCAGGGCTTCCCCCGCCGGACGTGACATCACGCCTTCCGCGCCCCAATCAGGGGCTTCCCCGCCCCCAGCCGAAATCGGCATCCCTTCCCTCTCCTCCCTCCCGCGCGCTGGCTTTCTGCGCCCTGGCTGCGCGCCCCGCAGCGCCCGCACCCCGTGGCAGCCCCCTCCCCCTGGCCCTTTCCAGCCGCTTCTCCGTCGGCGCCACCTCACACCTGATGTGTTTGAGGAGGAGGGTGCGGGGCCGTATGCGGAGAAACTGGCCAAGAAACTAGAGCTCACCTCTCCCCGCCCTGCAGAGAGGCAACAGATGACTTAGTTGTTGGAGAGGGACAGCTGGTTTCTCGGTTCCCCCACCTCGTGACTCTTTGGGGCTGTTGGCCTGGGCCGTGGAGAAGGGATAGGGCGGGGCTCAACGGCAGGTCAGATCGTGTAAGGGACAGGGGATGTGCGGGTTGACTGAACACAGCTCCTCTGTAAGAGGGGAGGGCAGTGGCCTCAGCTGCCGGGAGGGGCTGGCTGGCTGGAGTCTGCGGGAGTGGCTGGCCCAGGGCCTTGGTGCTGGTACCTGGAGGGCTTCTCTGTCTTCCAGGGCTGTGCACCCCGACCCCAGGCCTCCTGTCTTTCCCTCCCCTCTGTGCTTTGTGGGCAAAGTCCCCAGACACCACCGTGGCCTGGGTTGGGCATGATCCCAGATACCTGATCGGGGCAGAAATGGGGGAAGCGAGTCAGTCAGCATCCTTGGCAGAGAGCCCCAAGGTAACCCCCACGTGACAATCAGGGCACCCAAATTTCAGGGCTTGTGGTTTCCCCTCAAAGCTGGAGCAGTGCCCATGGGTGGGGTGGTGCCAACACCTCCTCCCCCTCATGACTGAGGGCTTGTCCACCATGGTGTAAGGCTGGAGCAGAAAGGTGGGCTCTACCCCACACCCCTCGCCCCTGTCCTGGGGCTCTGAGGGCCTAGCTGTCCTGCCCTACCTCCCGGAGAAGGCTGCTCCCTTCACCCAGAGACTCTGAGTCATTGCTGGAGAGGAGGCTTTGGGGACCCAGTCCAAGTGTGCAGTTCTCTGCCCTCCCCCGTGTACCCTCTGCTGTGCCACAGCCAGTGACTCACAGACCACCGTGCAGCACACGCTCTGGGCCTGCTCCTTCTTGCCTGGGCCTGGCTGGGCCGCCTGTGCATTGCCCTGCATCACAGGTGCCTAGCTCTGCCTGGGCCGGCGGGGTTAGGGGCACCCGCTCTCCGAGTGCACAGCCTCGGCCCACATGCTTTGGGACTGAGCGGCCACGCAGGCCTGGGAGCCCGGACTCAGGGTGAGCCCTGGGCAGAGGCTCGACAGTCACCCACAGTGACCTATCACTGGCCGTCCGTGCCTCTTCTTAGTTGACCAGACTGGGCAGTTCCTCCCGGCAGGGTCAGTGTCCAGCCCATTTCTGGGTCTGGACGGCAGGCTCAGGTCATGATGACCACAGCCGCAGCCCTGGCCCACGCGCCTCCGGGACTGGGATGGCTCCATCCCCTGAAGAAGTCTGTACGTACACAGAACCCGCAAGGCGGAGGCGTCGCTCCCATCTCGCAGGTCCTGAGACGCACGGCCAGGACCCTCCCCCTGTGGAGGAAATGTTCTGTTCCTCCGGGATCCTGAGCTCCATCGTCGTGATACCAAGGGGACCCGGGTGAGTGGGGCACACCGTGACGCGCTTGAGAATGACCGTCAGGGAGGGTGTGGGGACAGTGTGCATAGACCGTGCTGGCACCCAGCGGCCTCTCCGCCCTCGCTGTTTACTCCTCGCTTGGTCGCCTGGGCATTGGACGGCTTCATGGGTGCTCAGCCTCCCTCTGCGCTTGAGGGTTCCAGCCGGGCCAGGGCGGGGAGGGCAGCCTTCGGGGCTTCCCGGGAGGGGCTCTGGGTGCGTCTGTACCTCCCCACCTGGCTGCCGTCAGGGCAGCTGATCAAAAGCTAACGAGGAAAAGGCACAAGTGGCTGTTTCCTGCGAGGAGCTAGGGAGAGCAGCTCAGCCTGGCGTCCAGACCGTGCTGGGCAGGGTGGACGCTGCCACTGTGACCCCACTCCACACCCGGCTTCTGGGGAGCCTGCCCCGAAGGCCAGAGAAGCCTTGCCTTAAAGGGAGAAGAGGCGGCAGGAAGGGCCACCGAGGTACAACTGGAGCCCGGATGGTGCTTAGGCCAAGGGACAGGGATGGGCGTGGGCAGGATGGCCCTCCCAGCTCTCAGGGAGCCAGCACCTGCCAGAGCACCTCGGCTACAGGAAGCAGGGGGCTGGGGCCAGGGTCAGCTGGCCAGGTGCAGGAGGCCCACGACCCCAGTGGTCAGAGGAGCTGGCTCTGAGGGCTCTGCGGAAGCCGCTGAGATGTGGCTGACAGGGCTGCAGGGCTCAGAGAGAAGACGCCGTCACTTGGCACCCTGCACACCCCCAGAGCTCTCCTCCACCTCTCCTCTCCTGCTGTCCCCACCCATGGGGCCTCCTCCTCGCCCCCCACAACCGGCGTGGGGGCAGTTACATTTTATGCCAGGGAACTGTTACTGGGCTAGAGAAAGCTGTTCCTGCCGGCCCCCAGGGCCTCACTGTTCCTGGGACAGAGCTGCCGCTGCCTGGCCCTGCCCTCCTCATCATCGGACTCCTGGCCGCAGAGACTTAGCACCCAGCTAGGCAGTCTAGGACGAAGGCCGCCCTCTTGCCTGGCCAAGACACCATGCAGCGCAAGCCACCTGCGGAGCCAGGAGCCGGCCAGGTTACACCTGGGGGCCGCAGCTGACCGGGCTTGCCTGGGTCTCACCCTCGGCAGGGCGGGAGCAGCTGGGCCCAGCCCGCGGGGTCAGGATTGGGCTGGGGTGGCCGTAGCCAACAGGACCCACTGCCCACCCCGGGCCGCTCCACGCAGGACATGTGGGTGAGTTTGAGGGGCTTGAGGACATGGCTAGCGCTGCTCACCTGGCCACCAAGATCGGCTGGCGGCCGATGTGGCTCCACCAAGAGCACCCGTCCTGCTTTGGGGTCCTCCCTGTCTAGACAGTGGGGACACAGATGTGTGACAGGAACGGAAGGAAACGTGTGTGTCCCTGAACAAGGGGGCGTGGGACAAAGCCCTGCCGCTGTCCACGAGTGAGGAAGCGCTGGGAAGAAAGCTGTCGTGGTGGGGGTCTGCGCGGCTCGGCTGGCTCCCTGGGGGCGTGGTGGGCTCCGTCCCCTCTGGCCTCCTGGAGGGGACCTGAGTCCTGGTGGGGACTTGCTGCTGGCTTAGCCCCCCCCAGTCTAGGGAGGGGTCTGGGGCACTCAGCCCGGACCCGCTGGGAGACGCCGGGCGCGGTTGGGCCACGCGTTCTCAACCATGGCAGCCTCAGAAACCGGCTGTGTTTGCTTGTGGGGTCCTGGGAGTGGATGTCCCTCCCAGCTGTGGACGGTGGCAGCTTTTGTTGTCTGTTCCCTTCATCATCGTCTTTCAGCAACTCCAAAAACCAGTTTCCAAAGAGACTGCACAGTTAAGACTCGCTGCCAGCTCGCGATGCCACCACTAGTGACCTCCCTGCTGGCGAGGGTTGGGTCCCGCTGGCAAGGATGCAGGGGTTGCAGGCAGGTGCCTGTGGACACAGGGGTCAAGGACACGGGCTGGGATGGCTGGTGGTGCCACCTGACCTGGCAAGGCACGCGGAGGAGGTGCAGTGACCTGGGGGGCAGCAGACGGTGCAGGGGCCCCACACCTCTGCGAGGGACTGAGGCCCCTCGGGCAGCAGCCTGAGGGAGCAAGAAGCGGCCACAGGGTGCGTCTGGTGGAGAGGACAGGCATCCCCAGAGTGACCTGTTTCCCTGGCAGAGCAGGCGTGCAGGGACCTGGGATCTCTCTGCAGATGGTAATCCAGGTTTCTGCGGAAAGGAGCAGGCCTGGGGGGCTCTGCAGAGCCTTGGGGACAAAAGGGACTGCCCCTGGGCCTTTGCTGCGTGGAACCTGCCTCTGGTTTGCTCTGGTGACCCCGCCGGTCCTCTGGGTGGTGATGCTGGGGGAAACTCACCGGCCTCTCACCCCGGCACCGTGCGGGGAGCTCACTCCCATCGCCTCGCAGGACTGCCCTGCACGGGGTCCTTGAGACGCTGCTGTCCGCTCTGCCTGGACACCCTGTAGGACTCTGGGGGGTCCCCACCCAGCGGAGCTCGGGTGAGCCTGAGCCTGGCGCTGCCCCTCGGCAGGCAGGCGGGTGGACGAGGCCCCAGGCTGAGCGCGGGGACAGGAAACGTGGGCGCCCTTGTTCTCAAGGGTGGTCCTACCTGCCCCCACCTCGTCCCTCCGGAGCCCCTGCGTGGGGGAACCCGCTGGAGGCAGAGCTCCTTGGCAGCCTGCTCTGCCGCGTGCTTTGATCGCAGGATGTCTGGGCAAGCCTCACCCGGGTCAGAGGAGGAGAGCTGTGCAGAGCAGGGCTTGGCCACCCACACAGTGGCAGGGCGCACCTTTGGCCCCTCGGAGAGCTGGCGCCCGTCTCTCTGGCCGGAGCACCTGTCGGCAGGAGATGACCCCGAATACTTGGCTCTGGGTGGGGCTGTGCTTGGCGTCCCCGTGGCGGCGTTCCTGCTCCTCCCGCCCGACTCTCGGCCTGTTCTCTTTGAGGAAGGGGGAAGCCCAGACACGGGGCCTCCACACACGGTCCACTGCGTCAGGACGGAGGAGTGCACCCACCTGGCCATGGAGCCCGCGTGCGGGGCGGCTCCACGTCCCCAGGACACCGGGAGCCCCTGCTCCTCTGCCGCACCCCTTCCTCGTGCGGCTTCTGCCTGCCCTCCCGCCACCTCCCCCCTGGCCGGCTGCCGGCTGCTGGCCGTTCCTACGCAGTCCCACTGCCGGCCTGACCACTCCAACCCAGCTTCGCTCAAGAGCCCGCGAGGACTCTGCCTGCAGAGGGGCTTGCGGAAGCCGGGGCCGCTGTGCCAGGGCAGCATCGGTCCCAGGAAGGACGGTTCCAGCGAGCCAGACTCTCCACCCTTCCCCGTCCAGGGCTCAGGCTCACCCTGCAGCCTTTCCCTAGTCTTGGGGGAGCCAGAGGTTTAGAGTCGCAGGGTTTTGTGTCCACACAGAGGCAGTCCTGGGACCCTGGGGGAGCCCGGCGGTGCCGCGCAGGCCTTCCCCGCCGTCCCAGAGCAAGAGCTGTTTCCAGGTGAGGCCAGTTCAGCGCATCCTCTGAGCTGCTCTGAGTGGACGGATCCGGCTCTGGACTCCTCGGGCCGGGAAGGACGGCCCTGCCCAGTGTGTCGGGCCTCGTGCTGTCCCAGCCTTTGGCTCTTGGTGAGGGTGAGCTGCCTGCCATCCCCTGGCAGGGCCGCCTGAGGGAAGGAGCCGAGGGGACAGCAAGGACACGGAGCGGGGGTGGGCTGGGTGCCCTCGTCAGCCGGCCATGGAGGAGCAGAGGACAGAGGAGTGGGCTTCTGTCCCCCGGTCCCGGGCCGGGAGCCCCAGCCTGCGTGTGGGAGGTAGCTGTGCCCTCCGTGGCCCTGGTGGGCAGCCCGTGGGCTAGGGACGGGCCCTGCACACCTTGCTCAGGAGAACCAGGCCGCCTGCACCCTGTGCTGCTGGCCCCAGGGCGTGGGAGGAGTCTGGGGCTCACAGGAAATGCCTCCTCCCAAGGGGAAGGCCTGGCCACGGTCCCAGCAGCAGGGTCTTGCAACCCTGGCAGGTGAGGCTGAATCCCAGGCCGGCACTAGACCCTCGGAAGGCAGGGTGGGGCGGGAGAGGACTGCAGCCCTGACCGGCGTGCCTCTGCTGGGCATGGCCGTGTATCCTGTGGGTGGGACGGTGCAGGTGGCCGCTGAGCCAGGAACCCTCAGCCCAGGTGAGGGGCTACGAGGGAGGGGAGCCCCTGGGCCTGTGGGAGGTGGGTGGGCAAACCTCTTCTGGGGGTGAGGATGGGCTTCCCACCCCGGGGAAGGGACGGAAAGGGTTTGTCTCATCGCCCTGCAGCTGGGAGGTGGAAGAAGGTCCCAGGCCCGGCACTGCTCCCGGCAGCTGCAAGAACACCCAGGACACAGCAGGCGTCCCAGGGCGGGGAGGGAGGAAGGGCTGGAGCAGACACAGCTGAGCAATTCAGGGAGGAGGCGCGGCTGTGACCACAGCCAACGGTTGTGACCTGGCCTGTGGGGTCAGCCCTACAGCCAAGCTCCGCCCCAGGCCCCAGCCTCGGTTAGCTCAGGGTGGCCCGTCCTTGCTGGGAGGGGCAGGCTCAGGAGGTGGCTCCTGCCCTCCAGCGAAGGTCTGGCAGAGACATGCTCAGAGAGGGGACAGTCCCCAGCAGCCCTTCCCAGTGGCCTCACACCAAGGCTCCCGGGCCTGAGGCTGGGGTGGGGCCTCATTTCAGGGAGTTTCGGGGACTTGTGGGCAGGGGGAGGGCTCCCCGAGGAGGCACCATGCAATGCTCAATGACCGCCACACGGGAAGAGCAGGACGGCGCGGAGAGGGTGTCGGCCGGCTGAGTGTGGCGGGCTCACACTAGGGCGCTCCCGGCCCCGTGGACACCCAGAGCCTCTTCCTTCCCTCAACACTGCTGGCTCCCAACGGCTGCTGGCCAGCCCAGAAGGTCACCGAATCTCCTGCCTTCATTTTCTCAGAGGAAAAAGGGGCACAACACAAGGTCGTTTCCTGAATAGCCACGTAGTCTTAAAAAAAAGAAAAGCAAAATTGGAGGACTCGGTTTCCCAGTTTCGCTCACCGCAGTGCAGAACTGCAGAGTGGAACAGCGAGGTGCTCGCAGGAGGACGGGCATCCAGACCGGTGGGAGAGGACAGAGTCTAGACCAACCCAGTGTGGCAAGATCATTCGGTGCCAGAAAGAGTGGTCCCTTCAACAAGCGGTAACTTCAGCAGCGAGGTTAGACTCCGTCTCACACCACACAGAAGGATGAGCTCTGAGAGGGTAGAAACCGGTTACAAAAGAGCTACAACTATAAACATCTTAGAAGGGAACACTGGGGAAATCTCACGATGCTGGATTTGGCAAAGGATTCTTGCACGTAACACCAAAAGCACAAGCAACAAAGGAAAAATGGATGAATTGGACTTCATCAAAATTAAACACTTTGTGTATCAAAGGGCACTAGCAAGAAAGTGAAAAGAGAGGCTGGGCATAGTGGCTAACGCCTGTAATCCCAGTGCTCTGGGAGGCCAATACAGGAGGATTGCTGGAGGCCGGGAGTTTGAGACCAGCTTGGGCAACACAGCAAGACCCCATCTCTACAATAAGTAAAAAATTAGCCAGGTGTGGTGGTGGCACCTGTAGTCCCAGCCACTCAGAAGGCTGAGGCAGGAGAATTGCTGAAGCCCAAGAATTCGAGGCTGCAGTGAGCTATGATTGCGCCACTGCACTCCAGCCCGGGCGACAGTGAAAGCCTGTCTCTGAACAAAACAAAACAAAAAGTGAAAAGATAAGAATGGGAGAATTTTTTTGCAAATCATATATCTCACAAGGGTCCAGTCTCCAGAATACATAAAGAGCTCTTACAGTGTAACGGCAAAATCAGTTTTAAGAAGGGCAGAGGAAAGGAATAGATTTTCCCAAAAATGATACGCGAATGGCTAAGAATTGAGGGAAAAGATGCTCAGTGTCAGCAGCCCCTGAGGAAATGAAAATCTAACGGCAGTGAGACTCCTTGTCACTCCCAGTAGGACGCCCGGGGTCAACAAGACGGAAAATAGCAAGTGTCGGGAGGACACGGGAAAATTGCGAACCTCACATGCTGTGGTGGAAACGTAAACCGGTTTCGGTCCGTAGAAGACGGTGCGTTAACACGTGGCCCAGCAAGTCTACTCCCAGGTACGAACTCAAAAGAACTGAAAACGGGCTTTTGAACAAAAATCTGTGTTAACACGTGGGTATTCATGTCAGCACCGGCGCAGCAGCCAGGAGGCCAACACACCCCGAACGTGCGGCCGAGGGACGTGCACGCAGGTGTGGTCCGCCCTGCCGGGGAACGTCATTCAGCTGTGCAAAGGACGGAAGCACTGACGCCTGCTGCGATGCGGACAGACCCCAGGAGGTCGGGTTGAGCTAACGGGGGCAAACACAAAAGGTCACATACCGTGTGATTCCGTTGGCGCAAAATGTGGAGAACAGGTAAACACGCAGCAACGGGAAGCATGGGAGGGGAGAGGTGGGGGTGCCTGCCCGTGCACTGGTCTCCTGTGGGTGGGGGAGCTGTTTCGGAACTAGACAGTGGCGGCTGCATGACGCCGTGAGCACGCCCAGGGCCTCGGGGCTGCGCACTCTGGAGTGCTCGATCTCAGGACAGACGGACCGGTGTCGTGAGATGCAAACCGGATGAGCGGAGCCCCAGCGCCCCCGGCGCAGAGCGAGGCCCTGCTGTGTCCCCCGTCCTCACACCGGCCTCATTCACGCGGGGTTCCATGGCTGTATCCGCCTCACTCACTCGTTCACGCATCCCGCGGTACTGCCCGCTCCTACCGCGGCCAGGCGCCAGCTGGCCTGGGGGCTTCATCCGCAGGTGGAGGTGCGTGTTCCAGCGGGCCGCTGTCTGCACGCCCTGGGGCGCTGCCGGCCGGCACGTTCTGGTGCACAAAGCGGACCGCTGCCCCGGCCGTGCAACTGCCTTCCTGGGAGAGGAGGCGCACTCAGCAGCGTGGAGACGCTTCCCGCCACAGTGCGTGCTGCCGAGGAAATGGAAACGTCGTGAACGGTGTGCTCGCTGGCTTCCGGCTGCGCAGTGGGAGCTGGTATTTGTCCACCAGCTAAGGGACACTCCCAGGTCATTAGCTCTCTGCCACTCCAGATTGCCCTGCCTGCCGTCACAGCGGACCCTGGGCGTGGAGAGGGACAGGGAGGGCCGGGGTGGGCCTGAGCACCAGCTAGAGATGCTCCCTGCGGGGGATGTGAGCGGAGGTGCTGCGGTGAGGACGGCAGCCGGCGGCAGAGGTGCCAGGGGGAGCTGCCGGCACCCCAGGGTGTGCACCTGGCACCAGTGGGGTCGGCGGGCTCTGGGGCGGGGCTGTCGGAGGCCATGGCTCCGGGGAGGGCCTCCCTGCGCAGGGAGCCAGAGCAGGCCGGGGGCAGGGAAAGGAGAGGAGTGACAGGGACACGCCTCACCCGCTGTGGCTGCCGCGCACCGTGGCCCGGGCCGGGCCCTTGGCCATGACGTCCTCGTGATCGGTCAGCGGTGCGGTGGGAGTGGTGTTGAGAAGACCAGTCCAGTCCATCTGTGCAGCTACGACAGAATGTCGCAGACTGGGCAATTTGCAAAGAACAGACTTTATTTCCCACAGTCCTGGAGGCTGGAAAGTCTGAGACGAGGCGCCGGCAGGGCTGGTGTCGGGTCAGGGCCCATTTCTGCCTCCAGGACGGTGCCTTGAACGCGGCACCTTCCAGAGGGGACGAGCGCCGCGTCCTCAAATCCCTTCCTGCAGCCGTTTCAGGGCAGCACTCACTGTGCGTGAGACAGCGCCCTCAGGACACAAACACCTCCCGAAAGGCCCCTGCGATGCTGCCCGGAGGGACACAGACGTGGAAACCCCGGCAAAGCTGCTGCGCAATCTGGCATTGTGGCGACATTGCTCTAGTTTGCTGTCCAAGTGTCCACCCGTCCGCAGTGGACGAGAAACCAAAAACACGGCGTGGGCCTCGCCTCAGAGCCCAGGGCCGTGCCGCAGCCAGGGCGGCCGCGTGGGAGCCCACAGCAGATTGTCGCACTGAGTAGTTTCTCTAACTGAACCTCGTGCAGGAACCAGCTCCACTCGGCCTGTTCTGGGTCAGGGCTACACCCTCCGCAAACAAACCCTCTGGCCCAGGGTTTTACTCAAACAAAGCGGCGTTCGGACTACGCCGGCGGCTCTGTGCGCCCCGAGTGTTCCTGTAGAAGATCAGGTCACATCTGAGCTACAGAACGTGCGTCTCAGTGTTCTAAGTAGACGCGGCAACCGTCCTCCGAACAGCTGGGCGAAGCACCCCCTTACCTGGGCTTTTGTCAAGTGCGAGAGCGGCACACTCGACGTTTCGCCCACTGGGGGACGGGACGTGGCATCCCCGATGGCCCGCTCCCTGCGAGGCTGACCGTGGTTCCGTGAATGCGCCGGCCACTTTCGTGGGCACTGCGGCCGCCCTGTGAGGTCCCCGCCGCCTGCCCCTTTCGCCGCGCGGGTCGCGTTCCTACCGACTTTCCGGCAGCTCTTTGCGGAGCAGAGACGGGCCTGACCCTGCATTGCAGGCGCTGCCCGGCCCGCGTCCTGGGACCTTGCTGCACATTTCTGGATCAAGGACACGCTGTTTTGAGTAACATGGCTTTACGGGATGTGTTTCTTATTTTTCAGAATTTCTCGCTGTTTTCTCCAATGTCAATCCGTCCGCGTGCGTGGCGGTGGCTCCGTCCTGCTGAGTCCCACGGGTCAAGGTCGCCATGGGACCCGCTCTCTCCTTGCAGACGGGCTCGGCGACCCGGGGCTCTGTGTGTTTCAAATCTCTCCCTTGATGCAAGTTTTAAAAATTGCTTCTCGGTAAAGTTTTACAATTTTCGTCATGTAGAGTTTGTATAGTTTATGGTTTATTTTTTGATATTTCTACATTTTGGCCATCGTGAGCAGTATTTTTGACAGCGTATTTTCATTGGTCGTTGTGAACAGGAAAGTTATTGGCTGACAATCACACGCTCACCTTCTGCCTTGCAATGCCACCAACTCCTCCCATCGGTTTTAACGCGTTTTCGGTGTGTCACGGCCTCTGACCCCTGGCACACAGTCAGCACCTACGACTGGTGAGGACTTGATCTTTTTATTTCCAAAGATTTATGTCTTTAATTTATTTATTTATTTTTATTTTTATTTTTTGAGATAGTCTCACTCTGTTGCCCTGGCTAGAATGCCGTGGCATCATCCTAGCTCACAGCAACCTCAAACTCCTGGGCTCAAGCGATCCTCCTGCCTCAGCCTCCTGAGTAGCTAGGACTACAGGTATGTGCCACCATGCCCGGCTAATTTTTTCTATGTATTTTTAGTTGTCCAATTAATTTCTTTCTAATTTTAGTAGAGACGGGGTCTCGCTCTTGTTCAGGCTGGTTTCAAACTCCTGAGCTCAAACAATCCGCCCACCTCGGCCTCCCAGAGAGCTAGGATTAGAGGCATGAGCCACCGCGCCCGGCCTTTAACTTATTTTTCTAAAAAACGTGTTTTATAGTATAACAGTAAAAAATGTTAGTCATGATGAAGACACCTGTGTTTTCTCCTGACCGTAAAGGGAATGCTTTGAACGTTTTACCATTAATTATAATGTCGAGTGAAGGTTTCTAGAAGAAACTTTTATCAAATTGAAAAAGTTGTTCTCTATTCTCTCCTTGCTATGAGGTTTTTTTAAACACAGCTTTAATAGGGAAGGATGTGGAAGTTTTTCAACATTGGTTTCCATGATCATGTCATTTTTCTTAATGTCATGAACTCACAGAGGTAGGGCCGTTCCAGCGTCCTCACACCCTACTTGACACGAAGATTTTCGATGCCGTCCTGGACAGAACCGTCTGAGGCCATCCCTGAGCCCTGTCTGTTCCGACGGCCTCGCGGGCCTGTCCTACTGCAGGGGTGTCCTTGGACTGAGGGGGGGTCCACGCTTCGGTGCTGCAGGGCTGCAGTGGGGCCGGAGAGGACGGTGGGCGTGGGCGATGCTGTCTCCTGGCTGCTGTTCAGCTGAGGGGTGGCGATGACTTTCCCGGCCTTTCTGACCTGAGGGCACTGTGGGCCCGGCTGGCCTGGGCCAGCGCTGCAGGCGCCGCGTCCTGTGGGCTGGCGTGAATCTGGAGAGCTGGGTCCTCACGGCCTCCCAGGGTCCTTGAGTTGGCACTGCCCACACCTCCCTGCTGTGCCAGGACCTTCCCGGGGTTTCCTGGACCAGGTGGAGAATGCTTCCAGTGGGTTCCACCCCGCCTGCTCGGGGGAAGCTGCTACATGGGTGAGCCACATCATGCAAAGGGTACCTGAGATGGGCAGTCCCTCCCCAACCTCGTGCACCCCGGTCTTGTGCACCCAGAAAGGGGGGAGCCCCCCGCCCACACCCGGGCCCTGCAGCCGAGACCCAGGGGTCCTGCAATTGTTCCTCCCAGTCGCTCTTTAAAGCTGGTCATTTGGAGGTTGCACTCGGAATTGCAGGGCGAGCATCACAGGGCTGGGGCGAGGTGGCCACCCCCGCGAGGCCTGGGCTCCAGCTTGGTGCTCCGTGGCTCCCTGTGCGTGGCGGCTGCACTCCTGGGCAGATCTGCAGAAGGGGGCACTGGCAGAGTGAAGCCTCCCATCCCCTAATAGGAGCAGAAGTCACCACTCACGCTGTTGACACTTGGCTCCAGCCCAGGTGAGCAGAATTGACGGCTGTGACATCCCACGTGGGCACCTGGCTCAGTGGCCGCCATGGGTGGTGCCCATCTGCAGAAGCGTGGGGCCCACAGGACCGACTGTCTCCACTATGGGCCACAGAAGCCCTAAGGCCAGGGCACGCAGGGCACAAGTGGGACCTTGTCAGCTCTTGCCGAGGGAACTGGGCAACAGGAGGTGGCCCAGGAGCCTGCCTGCCTGTCTGAGAGCCCAGCACGGGGCCCCTGTCCCTCTGTCGTCCACCCCCTGGGGCCTGGCACCCCTCTGGTTGGGGGGGTCTGCTCTCCCGGGAGACTGACCTTCTGTCCTCCGTCCTCTGTCTTCCAGCCCTCCCCTTCTCCTGGGGTCCCTGCAAGGCAAGCCTCTGGCCGGGCCTCAGCTGTGCCCCCCAAGGCCTTCTCCATGCCCCCAGCCCCCACCCACAAAGTGGACCCGTCCTGCCTACGTGCCCAAGGGTGCTGAGCCTTTGGGCGCGGTGGGCGACATGTGCTGTCCGTGTCCGCCCTGCTGGACGCTGGGAAGAGCACAGGCAGGGAGGGGCTCTGTGCACAGCCCTCGTGCCCTCTGCCTGGGGCCAGAGCCCCCTGAAGCTGCCCGGTCACTGCCCACCATTGGGCTCCGCCGGGCTGCTGGCTCCCAGGTGCTGGCCCTCATGGCGCTGCTGCGGGGTCTCTACAGGCTTTGGGCCGCGCCAGCTCCACATCTCTGCAGAGACTCTGCCTCATCGACAGACTGAAAATAAAATAAAATAAAATAAGGTAAGATAAAATAAAAATTTATAAAACGTGGGCAGAGGCTCTGCAAGGCTGTGGGACAGGGTGCAGCTTCTCCAAATGGCGATTTAGATGCCTGTGGCGGGTCGGCGGCATGCAGACCACATCTCCTTGGAATGCACGGTGGTTTTGTTCCTTGTGCTTTTTCTTCTTTAAATTATAGGAGGAAAGAGGGTTTGGCAAAGCGCAGCTTGGAACCTGCCAAGCCCAAACTATTTGAAAAAGAAATCACAAGATTTTTGCCTAAACTCTAAAAAGGCTTTGATTCTGTTTGAAATTTGCAGTTTGTGCAGACAGCCCTGAGGACAAGCTTGGCCACTGGGCATGGGGGGCCTCAGGCTGGTCCCTCAGTGTGGCCACGGCGTAGCCAGGCAGGGCTCCACCCTCCCCGTTTCACTGTGTTACAGCGGGAGCGGCCGAGTCCCAGAGGGTCGATGCTCCGGCTCGCTCAGATGTCTGCGTGGAGGGGAGCAGCTGGGGGTCTGCAGCCACCCAGCATCTGCCATCCCCGGGACCTCGGGAGGACAAGCTTCGTGGCGGCCTGGTGGGGCCTTGCCCAGAGCTTACTGAATGCCAGTTGGGGGAGCAGCTCACACAAGCTGGCGCTCGTTCTGAGAGCGATGGCAAGTCGGGGGTCCCCAGGACCACGCTGGGCTGCTACCCTCCTGGCCGTGGTCTTTCACAGGGAGCAGATCCAGTAAAGTCAACCAAAGAGCCACCCCCTGGGATCTGGGGAAGTTCCACACTCGAAGTGTCCATCGTCCCCTCCCCGTGAAGCCGGGACAGTGTTGCTCTCCCGGCATCTGCAGGTGACGACACACGCCTGGAGTGTGGCCGACCAGGATAGCCCACTCTCGCCCGTGTCTGGAGTTTTCGTCGGGGCTCCGATCCGTGGGCATCACAGATCCCCGTCCGCGTGGTGGATCTCAGCCTCCACCCCCTCCGGAGGGTCCCAGATGGATGACCAGAGACGCCAGTGGGGTCCCAGCCTCAGGAAATGTTGGGGTGCTGTTACAAAGTAAACCGAAACACGACGAAATGCCACAAAGTTTATTTGCGCTGACGGTGATCCGTGCAGCGGGCGGCCCCACAGCCGGTGCTCAGGAGCTCCACCAGGCAGCGCGGGAAGGCTTTCGCAGGACTAGCACGGAAGTGACGCCAGGGAAACATCTGAGTGGCTACGGTTCCACGGTGGCATTATTGAGTCTATCCCAGTGGAAAGTCTCTGATTTCATGACTGTAAATTTGTTGGCCACTTCTGGTTGGTTGAGCTTCAGTTCTGCTGTTCTGTAATATAGGCGTTTATAAGGAATAGCTCAGTTAAGTTTTGCTTATACTTGCAGACCAAGAAAGGTTGAGGTCACTTATGAGCCTGCGTGGCTTTGTCTGCTCTGGACTCTACAGTCCTGGTCTCAGGAGCAGGGACTGTGACCAACAGGGTGCCATTGCTCTCGGTGACCTCTGCTGACCGGTCACTCTGTCATCAGCAGTTGGTCACTCTGTCATCAGCAGTTGCGCTGGAATGCAAGGCCACGTGGCATTGTCATCCAGAATGACTAGTCATTGTGGGCTTGAGTGATGGGGTGGCCGAGTTCTCCAGTTCTCCAATCCTGATGGCAGTCTTTCGACGCGTGAGTGGCTTCTGGAAAGCACGTAAAACCTTGAGAGGGTACAACGGACGAGGGAGGTGAACACAACAGCTACAGGGGGAGTAGCAGCCAGAGACTGAGAAGGTCTCTGGAGTGGAGACCCCCAGCCGCACAAACCGCTGCAGGCCGCAGCACCGTCTGCTTGGAGACTGACATTTGTTTCTTAAGAGCCTTTAACTTGTGGGCAGCAATTTCTTATTTATTAACATAGAAAAATATTGTTTATCAATAAGAGCACGAGCTCCACCTCGTTAAGTGGTAGGGTATCCAGATCTATTTTGGGAGACTATTGAGGCTAAATTGTTCATTTTAGATTATATGGCTTGAAGGGAATTCTAGCTAATGTTCTATAAAAACAAAAGAAAAACAAAGGTTATATATGGGGGGAATCGTGGTCTTAGTTTTGAGTCTGGAGGACAGCTGCTTGAGATTTCTAGACCTGAGTTTGAAGCATCTTTAGATGGTGGTGAGGACGGCTCTTGCGATCCGGGGTTTTCTTGCTTTCCCGACGTCTCTGGGGATGTCGGGGTGAGGGACCCTGTAACAGCTGGCAGGAGGGTCACCATTCACGGCCTCTTGTGGTCATTTTTCTGAAGCTGGAAGTCATCTACTCCCGGCTTTAAGCGTGTGGGAAAAGGGAACTTTCCAGTCTCTTGCAAAACTCGAAGAATTCAGGATTCGGTTCAGTTTACAGATGGATAACCAAACCTCAGTAAGAACGATCAGGACTGGGATTTGATGAAGTGTGTTATAGTTTTCTACTGAAACATAACCTTTTTACAGTCACTCCCATTTTTACCAAAAATAACGAGAGCTAATTTTTTTTTGCAAAATAAATCTAGTTTCATTAAACTTGACCTGATTATTTATGTAAGTAGAACAAGAATAGTAATTATATGTATATTTTAAAATATAATATTTTAGTCAAAACTTTGGTAATATCTAAGATGCTTTCTTGACTTTGTGTCACTCATTCTTAGTTTTTTAAAATTATCTGGTAATGAGAAATCCCAGATTAGACCTTTAAAACCCTCTCTAAACTGAGAAGCCGAGCCAAGGACTTGCCCAATTGTGTCCTGTTACAAAGAGAACAGATTCTCATGGAACCTATGAAATAACCATATCGCCATGAAATAAGAATATTTAATAAGAGCTTCCAAAGTATGGAGCAATCAGATAGGGAGAAAAAGATAAATGTCCCATTTTTGTTTGCAAAAGTGCATTTTATGAAATTTGTGTAAATTATAGATAGCTTAAGAGAAAAGGGGAAGAGGGTTCCTTAATTCTGAAAAATAAGGCATTAGAGAACCAGCAGTGTTTCAAACAAAATGTCACACAAATTATAATTATACTCATCAGCTAATTCCGTTCCATATAATTAATTTTTGTTTTGTTTCGTATTGGGATAGCAGTTTTATAAATCCATCAGTTTTTTATTAGAGTCCTGGAAATTCCTACCCAGTCCGACAGGATGATCTGAGGTTACCAGACGCCTATACTTGAGTCTTTCTCGTGCACTCTTTCAATCTGATTGTTTTGGTGACACGCAGCATTTCAACATAATTTGAATTACAAATGATAATATTATACTAGCATATGTCAGATTTCTAGGCTATATCACCTGTTTCTAGAACACTCACATCAATAACAAACATAAAGAAGGTTTGGCGTCTCTTATTATTTGACGATGCCTCCCTTGAAATTTAACATATCAAATAAGCCTAATTAGTTTAACATCTCTCTTTTTATAAAGAGAGAAAATAAATTCTTTTGAGATATTCCAGGGACTCTTCTGGAAACTCTCAAAGTTAATTTGAGGTCAAAAAAGACTTAATTTAGAATTTCATTTTGGGAAGTTGTCAAAAATGTCCAAAGGCTTAACACACTTGAGTAAATACGATTACAGGTCACTGTGAGACAATACCAAGGCGACAGAGTTTAAAGGCAGATGCGGAAACTTGCCTAGGTGTAAAAGTAACTTAGCTCTTTTATATTGAAAAGACTCACGTTTCTCAATGACAAAGACCCCGTGGAAGCCAGCGTGGAGGGCGGGACGTCCTCCTGCGACAAACACATCTTCGTTCTCCAGGCCTGTTGCTTAAAGGTGAAGACAAAACCTTCATCACCAAGGTGGACGTCCCAGGACCGCTGCCTTTTCGGCAGAGAGACCCGCCGTAGCTGTGGGTTGGCACATCGCCGAGCTTCTGTGTTCCTAAACCTTGGCAATAAGATCTGTCTTATCTCAGGGTGACCACACACAGCTTTCCTCTTTTGCCACCTGCCGCAGCGCTCCAGTCTGTCCCGTCTGTCTCACGCTTTTTCTCTTTTTCATTCTGGCCGCCGGCCGTGCCGCTCTCGCGCAGAGTTACGATTCCCCCTAACGCAAGCACACGCCTGCGCACTTCTCCTCACTAAACCACATTCTCCTGTGTGCACTTTTCACATAGTCCTTTTCTTTTATCCTTATTATTTCTAGTGGTTTTAATAACATATGTTAATTACAATTCTTAAGCCTTATTATTGACCTTCACAGCTAGTGCAAACCAGGAGGACACGACTTCGTCATTCTGAAATAGCATCACTGCCTGGAGGCACAGGACGCGCTGACAGCAGACCCAGGTGTCTCTATCTAGCTCGTTCCTCTTCACTGAGAGCCGAGGCCCCCCGACTTTGCCCTTGGTCTGCTCGGCCTCTTCCTCCTGTGGCCGTTGTGCCTGCTTTGGGTTTGGACTCATTGGCCTTTGTAAACTTCAAATTAAACAGATGCTTAATTAAAAAAAAAGGACCACACAACGATGGAGTGGGCAGAGGGCGGGCGGGACACCGGTGGGGTCGCGGCAAGCCCCTGCCGTCTCAGGAGGCGTCTGGAGACCTCACCTGACCCGGTGGGCCCAGCCCAGGGCTCGCCCCGCTGGACCCGAAGGCTGTGGCTTCCAGAGGGCCGGAGCCTCGCAAACCTCCACAGCACCTGGGGTTGACAAGGCTGTTCCGTCGGGTGAGGACGCCAAGCCAGGGTGGTACGGCCACTGCTAGCTCACAGGGCTGGTCAGAGGGGCGAGGCTGGGGCCAGGTGTCCTCAAGGGGCCCCAGTTCTCCCAGAGCAGCCCCCGTGCCCGACGGCAGCGCACAGCGCGCCGCGCACCTGCTGGGCCTGTATCTGCTTGTCCGCGCTGTCCCGGTGCCGCCTCTGGACTTGACGGGCAGTGCAGGTCCCCAGCCGGGGTGACCTGCTCTCCCGATACTCTGTTTCCACCTGGCAGCCTGGGGCACCCACCTGCCCATGTCCACCGGGGTGACCCAGGCCTGGCCTCCAGCCCCTCCGCCAATGCTCCGGCCTCAGAGGGATCCAGGTGCGGATCAGCCCGTCCCTCCTCCAGCTCCACCGGGCGGTGCGTAGGGAGCTCTGCTCATCTAAGGCGCTCTGCACGGGGGCCCTTTGGGACGGTCCGCGGCCCGTGGGAGCAAGGGTGCAGAGACACTGCAGTGGGCTCTGTCTTCAGAGGGTTCGTGAGACAGGCAGGTGTGGAGGGACCTTCCCTCCTGGGGCCGATGTGGGTGTGACGGCCGCACCTGGGGCAGGCAGGGCCGGGATCGGCACATGGTCAGAGCCTGGGGCTGAGGGTGCCTGGCAGCAGAGGGATGCTCCCGTGGCCAGCTGAGGAGCCCCCAGCCCACCAGAGTGGGCAGCCACTGGTCCAGCTGCTTGGTGTCGGAGGGGGCCTGTCCGGTCCAGCTCTCCTCCCCACCCAGGCAGCAGCTGCGAGAGGGCTTTGGAGGGATGAAACCCAGCCGGGCCTGTCCCCCGCATCCTCCCGATGCATGTCGATCAGACCCAAAGGCGGGGTGGTGGGGACAGTGGGGACAGAGCCAGTGTCCCCCAGCATGGGTCTTCCAGGGCTTGGGGACAAGTCCCTCTGAAGTTGCTTGTAAACTGCTAGCATCTGCACTCGCCCGGATTCCTGAGCTGGGCAAGGGAGCAGCCGCCGCAGACCTGGCCTGGGCCCTGCCTTGTCCCCTCCTACCTGCGTCCCCCATCTGGCCACCAGGCTCGCTGGAGACTGAGGGAAGGAGCAGCCATGGGGGCGGGGAGGCCTCTGGGCTGTTTCCCGGGGGATCCCTGCCAAGTGCTGGCTCCTCTCAGAGGTTCCAGATAACCTTGGAGGCTGAGGGCCTCAGGTGGCTGGGGGGGCCGAGTGGATCCCGGCCACGTGCGAGGATTTCTTTGGTTGGTGGCCAGTGGCGTCCTGGGGCTGGGTCCCCGAAGTACAGGCCCAGGGGTCAGCGCCCCACACAGCGAGGGCCCCAGTGCTGACTGTGCATGAGAACCCGGGTCCCTCGGCCTCTCTCAGCCCAGACCCCTCGGGGGAGCGGCTGGCCTGGTCTCCTGTTCCCCCCGTGGGCCCATGAAGGTGGGGGCCTCTCTCACTTGGGGTGCTCCCTCCTACCCTCCTTCTGCCCAGCACAGACATTGCGACTTGGTCACAATGCCGGTGGCTTTCTGCTTATCCACCCTGCACACCCAAGGGCAGCGGGGGTGTCCCCTCCCTCCCTGGGTTTCCGCCCCCAGGCTGTCCTGCCACCCCAGCCCCCCGGCGGGCCTCAAAAATGATGATTCTGAAAGCTGCTCCTTGTCAGGTGGAGGGGACGTTCCCTGGGGACTTTGTCCGTCCTGGTAGAAGCAAGTCCCCTTCGGTGCTCAGTTTGTATCGAGGTGTCTGTGGCGTCCAGGGTTTGTCCTATGTAGAAAGGTCTCACCTGGGTGGCCACGCAGAACGTCCGACGGATCTGCAGATACCCGCGTGGTTTCGTTGTTTGTGTCTGTATCTCCAACACTTAGGTGTTGAGTGTGGACCCGTGTCCAGCCCTTTCCTGGACAGCTCCAGCCGTCCCAGCGTCACTTGTAGTATGTCGGACGGCCCGGACCCGGGACGCTGCCCTTCCACGGCTCGGGATGGGCGCGTCGTCAAACACGCGTGGAACGTGTGCTCGGGCCGACGTCTGCACCTCCTGTTCCAGCCACCTACCCGTTTGCTCACGCGACAGAGCCACGTGGTTTTCATTATGGCGCTTCATTTTAATTTAAACACTTGCTTTTCTGATTTAAATGTTTTATTGGTGTTTTTATTAGAATCACAATATTTTAGATTTGGCTACAGAGAACTGACATCTTTATGATGTTGGATCTGTCTCCTCAAGCGTATCATCTGCCTTTTTGTGTGTTCAAATGTTCGCGTCTCCCAGAGCCATTTCCAAATTTCCTTCATGTAGAATTTTTACCTTTCTCGTTAACTTTATTCCTCAGGATTTTAGCAGTTTTATTGCTATTTTAATGGCGTCTCCCCTTCCATTTTATCTTCTGCAAATTATTACCTGTATTTGTGAAAGCTACAGGGTCCCATTATACTATTTTTATACGCAGTTGTCATGGGGAACTCGCCTTTGGTTTGTAACAATGTTTGGTTGATTTCCTCATTTGTTTTCTGAAGTATACAATCATCTAATCTGAAAATGGTTCTGATTTCCTTTCGTCCTTCTCAGTTTCCACGCCTCTGCTTTCTGCCCGGTTTCAGCGCCGGCCGCCCCTGCGCAGCGAGGAGGAGCAGCGGTGCTGGCGGCCGTCGCTGCGTCCTGCTCCGGCCCCGTGGGCCGGGCGCGAGTCTCCCCCACTGGGCCTGGGCTGCCGGGGCTGCCGTGGGCGCCTCTCGCTCCTGGCGGAGGTTTCCATCCGCGCTCACTGTCCCTCTAAAGCTTAAGCGAGAACGAATTTCATCAAATGCCTTTTCAACGTGGACAGAATGTGCCCGGAACTGCCCCTGGAGTCAGCCCCGCTTCCCACGAGGATGGTGGGTGCTCCAATGGTGCGCTGGGACCTGTCTGCCACTTAACAGCAGGTTGTTCAGGATTTTTGCGTGGAGATTGCCTCTCGTGTACAGTATCTGTTTGGATGTTCGTATCGGTGTCATGCTTGCCTCATGCAAGAATCCAGAAACTTTCTTCATCTGTTCTCCAGAATTGTTGAGTGTGTTGGAATGGTCCGTGCTCTGGGGGTTTGAAGAATTCCTGTGTGGCCCTGTCTGGGCCTGGTATTTGGGGGACGGTCGCTGCTGGACAGATCTCTATTTTTCTTCTGGCGATTGTTCTGTTTAGATTTCTCACTCTCTCTAGTTGGTCTTTTGTTAACTGTGATTCCTGGGAGAATACCCCTTTAGTCCAGTTTTTCTCATTTATTTTGCGTAGAATTGAGCAAGGTCGTTAGCTACTTATGTTTATTTTAACTTATTCTGTTATTTCCACCTTATCTTTTGGTATTTTTGTATATTTTCCCATATTTGTCTTTTTTGAGCGTCTTACATTTTATCTATTTTACTATTTCTTGTTATTTCTACCCGTTCTTTAATGCATTGATTCTACTCAGGACACTAAACATTTCATTTCTTTGCTTTCTTTTAGCATTTGCAGTGTTCTTCTGAAACTTGAGTTGGACGCATATTACGTTTCTTTGCATTTATTCTTTATGATTGGTGTTAGCATTTAAGACTACATTTTATTGTGAGAATAGCTTTAGGTACAACTATAGATTCTAGTAAGGAGTGACTGTACTTTTTTCTATTATTATTATTTATTTTTATTACATATTGTTATTTTCTAGATATTTTAAAACTTCAGTGTGGGTTTTTTTACTTTCCCAGGAATTCATAAAAAATATTTTTTCCTCCAGGTGGTAGGTGGTGGAGGTGGGACTTTTAGTCTTCTGATTTTATTGGTAAATTCTAGTTTTATGCCTTGTATATATATTGTCTGTACAATTTCTAATTTCTGGAATTTGTAGAGGCTTCCTAAGTGGCTCAATATGTTTTTAATTTTTGTGACTATTCCAGAAGGACTTTAAAAGAAGGTGTATTTTTAGTTTTCAGAGCATAACGTTTGAGAGTTATCAATCAGGTATTTCTTACGACCTTATTTATGTCTTTTATATTCTTACTGGTTTTTTGGCTACTGGATCCATGATTGGCCGGGAGAGGTAAGTGACGTCTCCGTGTCTCTGGGCTGTGGGTCTCTCATGTCTCCGGTGGCGGTTGCTGCGTCCAGCGGGTGCCATGGCACTGGGGTGTAGCCATCCCTACCCTCGAGACCTCACCTGAGCTGCCACAGTGGTTCGGCTGGACGTCAGCCTTTAACCCCGGCTCGCTTTGCTGTCGTTGGGTTTGCTGACACCGTCGGTCCTTTCCTTTATTTTATTTCCAGCCGGTCTGAATCTGAACATACGGCTGACGGGTGTTGTTATAAGGTTACATCTCAAAGTCTGTTTTTCTAATAGGCAAGTCGAGCTTGTCTTTATGTCCTGATACAGGACAGACTTGCTTTCAGTTTTGCCGTAACATTTTTGGCATGTGTGTTTCTCACTTTCCAAAATCTCTCACCGTGTGGTTCGTCTTCCTTGTGTGAGCGCGTGTGTGTGCAAGTGTGCACGTTCATTCTGGTGCGCAGGAAACTTGCCTTTCCTTCCAGCGATGCCTTTACGTCCTCACCCTACAGAGTATCTGAGTCCTGAAGCCGCCTGGGCAGTGTCCCCCGCTCACTAGCAGCAGGACGAGCAAAACCAGAATAATTTTCCGTCTCCTTTCTCCCCTTCTCCTCCTCTGTGTGGTTGCGATTGATACCATCATTCCTGATGTTCACTTTTGTGCTGCTAAGTATTCTTTTCTCTTTTTTACTTCATTTAGGAACTGTAAATAATGTTCTCAGCTGTCGAAGATGAGGAGTCAATGTACCTGCCATCCTTTGACTTCCCCTCTTTCTCACCAACTTTTCCAGGTAGCATCATTTCCACATTCTGAGGCCCTTCGGCATTTGACATCCTCATCTGCTGTGATGGACTCCTCCTCTGCTTTAATTTTACTCCTGTAATTAAGTGGGTCGAGTGTTCCCTGTCCTTCCTTTTGCTGTGGTTTTCCACGTACGTCTTGTTTTGGCTGAAATTTATCCCGTGGTAGATTTCTCAACAGGAGCTTATGGAAACCACATGAAGTTCTTAAATGCTTATTGCCTCATACATGAATTTTGGCTATCTTCTGACAAAGAATATGTCAGCGGATGTCTGCGGCTCGACAGATTTTCCCTTTATTGGTGACTCGGCTGTCGGGAGGAGAGGGGAGGAGAGAGGCTGGCTCCCTGGGTTCCGTCTGCGTTTGCGACTGTGTGTGAGGACACGGATCGATGTGCCTGCAGCGTTCTCTAGGACCCAATGCGCCCTCTCAAAGATTCGAGCCCTGGTTTATCTCAGTGAGGATTTCTCCCTTCTGCTGTGCTGGTCCTGGGACGGCTTGGTCCTGGAGCTCCAGGTGGGCACATCACGCATGACGGTCCTGCCTAGGGTCTGCGGGCAGCATCCTCCCGTTTACGGGAACATCTGCCCAGCTGGGACCGTGGTGCCCCCCGGCACGTTGGCCCTACGGGGGTGCCTGATCAGCTCACCTGGCAGGGTGGCCTCAGGCGGGTCCGTTTCCTTCCTAGACTGGGCTCCCCGCAGGTGAGCACTGGGAGGCTGGGACGCCTTCTCGTGCAGAGCGTGTGCGGGGGCTGTTTTTCACATCTCAGACACTTTGCGTAGTTTCTTTGTGTGTTTTGAAAATAGCTTTCAAACTTTAATTTTAATCTTCCTTGGAAAGGGTGCGCAGAAAACTCATTTCCATTCGTCGTGCAGCCCTGAGTGGCCCACACGTCCTCACAGCCCTGTGTCTGCAGCTGCCCGGTGCTCGGGACGCACTGCCCAGCGTCTCCCCTCCCCTCCAGGGCCACCACGCACCCGAGTCCACGAAGCAGGCACAGCCCGAAGAGCAGGCATTGGGGCTCAGCTTTTCCCAGCGGGGCCGACACCGGGGAGCTTTCCTGGGAGCCGGGGGGGAGGGGCTGGTGGCAGCTGGGACCCTGAGCCCCAGGACAGGGCATGACCTCAGGGCCAGCTGGGGGAGGCGGGCTGAGCAGAGGTGGCTGTGAGGAGCCCTCAGTGCTGGGCGGGAGGTGGCCGTAGCCGGGTCCTGGGAAGCAACGCTGAGGGGTGTCGTGGGGCTGTGGTTGAGGGACTCCAGAAGAGGGCAGGGGCACAGCTGGCTTGGGGCAGAAGGAGTGTTGAGTCAGGGGCCTGGGGGCTGTGGCCCTGGAGGGGCTTCCTGGGGTGGGCGGCTGGAGCTCTGGAGGCAGCCAGGGCTGTGGCTTCCAGGAAGGGTCCCCTGAGTCCAGAGTAAATGGATCCTCTGGGCCAGGAGCGGGGACCATGGCTGTGACAGGAACCCTCCATCCCTGCCCGCCCAGCAGAGACACGGTGAGAATGCGTCAGTGAGGGCTGGGGGCCCGGATGGCACAGGGCACAGGGGTGACCCTCCAGGGCCTGGGGAGGGCGGGAGAAGAGGGGAGCTCCTGGTGGGAGCTGAGAGCCTGGAGTGGGGCTCGCTTGGCCAGGGCCTGGGGATGGGGGGGCCTCAGACTGCAGGAAGCCTGGGCACGGGGCAGAGCTGGCTCCTCTCCGCAGGGAGCTCCCTGCACCGAGAGCCCAGGCAGGTGGCTGTCGTCCGTGGGGCTCATGGCTCAGACCACCCGGCATGCGCGAGCCTCAGGGCCTGTGCCTCAGAGCCGGCTCAGGGCTCTCCTGGCGGGGTGGGTGCTGTCTGCCGGCTGGGGTCCTCCTGCCTGGACGTGGGGTGGGGGTGCTGGGAGGGGTTTATTTGCCGAGTTCCTTCTCCCAGGTGGGCTCCCTGCCCTTCCTGTAGAAAGTCCCTGGGGGTGTGAGGGGTGAGCTCTGCTTATACTGGGTGGAGACTCTGCCTTTGCCATTGGGCTGGTCTGGGGGAGGTTTCCGCCTCCTCCCCAGCTGAGCTAAGTGCCTGGGCCCAGAACCCGCCTCTGGGCTGGGAGACAGAGACAGAAGGGGCCTTGGCAGCAGTCCCTGGCCCCAGCCAGCTCTGCTAGGGCTGTGCCTCGGTGTCGCCGCGCTGTGCTAGGGCTGTGCCCGGTGTCCCCGGTGTGCGAGCCCCGCCAGGCCGCATGCTGCTGGGTGGTCGATACTGCGCTGCTGCCCACGCTCCTCTGAGAAGTGACCGTGTCTGCCCTCCTCCTCCGTGGGCACGCGGCGGTTCTCGGTTGGCTGCTGCATGCGTGTCCTAGGGCTGCTGTAACAAGTCAGCCCCAATTAGTGGCTTCAAACAACAAGTTTATTCTCTTGCAGTTCTGTAGGGCAGAAGTCCCAAATTCAGGTGCCAGCAGGGCTGGTTCCTCTGGGGCTCTGGGGAGAGTCGATTTCCTGCCTTCTCTGGGCAGGGGCGGGGGCCGAGGTACCCGCCTCAGACCAGACTCGGATCCTTGTCTACAGAGCAAGGGGAGGGGATGAGGTCTGAGAGGCCCTCGGGAGCTCTGGTCTACCTAGTGCAGACGGCAGCACCCGTGGCTGTGTCTGTGCACCTGTGGGGTCGGGGATAGCAGATCTGCGTCCGCACACGGGGCACCCGAGAGCAAGTGCGCAGACAGCGCACACCCGCTGTTCCTCCCGGGCTGCTGTGCGCAGACGCTGGCCCGCTCGTGTGAGTGCGCTCAGACATCGCCCAGCCCGCGCCCCACGCTGCGTCCCCCACCCCCAGGGCCTGCGGGGCCCTCCCTGGAGCCCCGAGGTTGTCTCTGTGGTTCCTCCAGACTCACGCAGGCCTCAGGGGTGGGGTGCGGTGGGGGGGTGCTTGTGGGGCTGGCTCCCGACTGCCAAGAGGGACGCCCCTCCCTCTTTGGGGGCCGGGCCTCTGCCTCCCAGCAGGCAGACGGGAGAGGAGCCTCCTCGTGCTCCAGCCTGTCTCCTTTGATGTCCCGTCCTCCGTCCAGCCAGGCTGGGCCCTGTCTGGGCAGGCACCTGCCACTCCACCTTCTGGACCGGGTGGGTCCCTGAGGGCACCAGGGTGGGGCCACCTGCCTGTGCTCTGAGACTCAGGCTCCTCCTCTCCTTTGATCTCGGTGCCCCTCCCCCGTGCTCAGATGGGGAAACTGAGGCTGGAGAAAGGAAGACATGTGTGGAAAGCAGTGGGTAGGGGTCCTGGGACAGGGGTCTCTGGCTCCTGGTCTGGGTCCCTGGTCCCCTCCTTGCTCTGCTGTGGCTGGGACAAAGCCCCTGACTCTTCCTGAGCGCTCTCCCCTCCCCCCAGGTCCATGAGGACAGCTGTCCCGGTGGTGGAACAGCCTGGCTGGTTTGTACGGGGTCTCTCCCAACCCCGTGTACCTTCCCTGAGCCTGTTCTCCCCAGGCAGCAGGTGGGACCCCGAGGCCTGTGTCCAGGTCAGCCTGGTCACCACTTGTCTTCCAGACCAGGCATCTGGGGACCAAGGCCGTTCTCCAAACCACATCCCTACGAAAGGACAGGGGTACTGCGGTCACAGAATGGCCCTTGCCGTTGACAGGGACCCCTGTGACACCCACCTGTCCAGGGACGTGCTGTTTGTAATCGGGAGCGTTGGGGACGGGAGAGGGTGGGACTGGAAACTCTGAATGCTGCTATCCCCAGGCTTGGGGCTGTCAGGGCACCGCCACGGGGCACCAGCCGAGGGCGAGGGTGTCTGGCTCTGTGCGTGAGCAGGGACCCCAGTGCCCTGGCGGTGCCACGGCCCGGGCAGGCTGATCCCGGATTTCTCAGTGGGTGCTTAGGGGAAGAAGACGAGGGGGTGGCCGTGTTCTCCCAGAGGGCCCCATTTCCCGTTAGGACAATCCAGCGTGCGCCTCGAGGGGTCTGGCCCGGCTGCCCCAGGTGGGAGGAGGGGACCGCCACGTCTCCGAGTTTGGAAGGCGGGTCTGCGTCCGCCTGCCTCCGTGCCTCAGTGTTTCCGTATGTCTTAGCCGTGACAGTGAAGTTAGGTGTCCTGAACTTCTGGACAACTTCTGCAGGACCGCATCAAAGTGTCAAAGTAAAGGAAGAAACCGGGGGACGAAGAGGCCACATTCGAAAACCTGCAAATTAGGAACATCTGTATTTGGGAAACGCCATCAGCAGAACGCAGAGCCACTGGCTGTGGGAGCGACGCCTGCAGCCTGCAGGAGGGACAGCGGCTCGTAGTGTCCTCACGGAGCTCTCGGTGGCAGCAGACGATTAACACCCAGGGACAGCAGGGCCCACGCAGCAGCAAGGAAGAAACCCAGTTTCTTCATGAAATCTGCCCACAGCTGCACACTCGTGGTGGCCACATGCTCCTGGTGGCTGCCTGTGGCCAGGTCTGGGCAGACGCTGCCGGCGGGAGTTCCAGGCAGATCCTGGCGGCTCATTCTCCTTCAGAGGGGGTGCCCCGGGACAGCCTCGGGGTGGGGAGGGGTCCCGCTCTGAGCACTGTGGCCTGGCCCTCCCCCTCTGCTGGCCCCAAGTGTTTGCCCTGGGGCAGCTCCTATTCTAGAAGGGGAGTCCAGAAGAATCCGGGGCCAGGGGGTGGCTTCAGAACCCGAGGACACTGCCTGCCTGGGGCAGCTCCGCAGCCTGCAGGGCTGGGACTCACCTGCCCTCTTCTCCCCTGCTCTGTGGGAAGGGGCACCCCTGAGCCGGGAGAGGAGCCCCCACTGGCCCCATGAGTGACGTTTGCCCCAGACATTCCCAGGCGGGGCAGGGGCACAGAGCCCTGGGCTGGCCTCCTGGGGGCTGAGTTGCCTCTGACCACCTTTCATTTCAGCACATTCCTGTACCCTAAGCTTGGTCCCCGCGGACCCCGATTGGGGGACTTCCTGGACTTCCGTGGCTTCGAGTGAAGCCCGCACTCCCCGCTGAACCCTCGAGCTGCAAACTCACCCCACACTCCCCCTGCCAGGCGGGGCCTTTCCCCTGCAGGCCTCGCTAAGGGGGCTCCCTGTGGACACCCTGACCCCTGTCTCCCGCAGGCTGTGGTGCAGGGCTCGCCGCCGAGTGGTCGGGGCAAGGGCTCTCGGTGGTGGTGACAGAAATCCAGCCTGGATACCCAGCTGGCTGTCTGGGCGAGCCACGACCCCTTTCCTGGCCCCACAGGTGCCTGAGCAGCTCCCCTGGGGGAGGCTGGGGCAGAGCCAGGCGCTGGGAGACTCTAAGGGCCTACGCTTACCTGGAGCTGGAGGGAGGCGCGGAGACCTCACGCTCACCTGGCGGAGGGCATGCAGGCGCGGCGGGCTCAGGGCCCTTTCCTTGGCAGCGCGAGGTCAGCGTCTGGGTGATGGGAGTGGGAGGAGGCGGCCCGGCCACAGCGCAGGGTCCTGGCACAGGTAATGGAGCTTGGCCCCGGCAGGAGGTGGCAGCCACGGGGCTGGGCGGGAGTGGATGGAGGGGCGTCCCACCGGGAGACTGCAGGGGCCCCGTGACCCGGCACGAGAGCGGAGGTGCTGGTGGCTGCCCCTCATCCGCCCGCACCTGGCCCTGCAGACGGCTCTTAGCACCTGCGGGATTCTGTGTCCAGGTTGCCATGTGGCCACTCCTCCCTGTCCCCGGGGCCCCGGCTCTAACGTCCCCAGCCAGCCTCTCCACGCTGCCCTGTTCTCGTTCCTGTGTTCCCCAGTCCCTCGGGGCGGGGGCAGACATGTCCGGTGAATGAGCGTCCAGGTCCCTCCCCCTGTGCCGAGGGCCTCGGCTAAGAAGACCCCAAGACCCCGGGCCGGAGCCTCTCAGTCCCCGAGGCCACAGAAGCCGGTTGTCTGTGGGGAGAAGGGAGACGCCCCGTCTTAGCAGCCCCCCTGAGTGGTCTTCAGCATGGATTTTAGAGTAAACCAGAAACTTTGGGGGCCCAACGCCGGTGCAGACCGGCGGGCTGGGCGTCTCTGCTGCCCTCCCCTCCCGGACCCCGGCCTCGCCAGCTGTCTTTGCCGGGGCCGCCTGGCAGCCACGTGTGGCTCAGTGAGCGAAATCCTTAAACAAAGGGGACTGGCCGCCCCCACTTCATACGTCTCAGGCACTGTGATTTAAGTCCCAAATCTGTCACGCTATTCACGGCCAAACATCAGGATAAAATATGTTCGTCTACGGGACATCAGTTTCCCCTATTTAAGGATGCACGGCTGTGCCACCAAATGTTACACATTTTCAGTTTTTTATGTGGCGATTTCTAATTATGTGACATTGCCTTGGGGGTATTTGTCTGTGGCCCACCCAGCCATGGGCCTTTGGTCAGATGGAGGACACAGGCAAAGACCTGGACACTCCATGGGCACTCCCTGGGGTGGTTGCAGCCAGGTGGAAGCTTCTGGAAGCTGTTTCATATGCTCAAGCTTGGACTAGACAGTGGAGGGAGGCTCCTTCCACCTTCCTGGTGAGGTCTGCCACGGACGGTGTTCTCCAGCCCATGGTGGGGGGGGTCCTCCCTCGCGCCCCTGCACACAAGGCCAGCCCGGCCCGGTGGACTTCCAGTGGCTTTCGTGGGTGGCTAGAGCTGCTTGTGCTGCCTCAGCACCCGCCAGGCCCAGGTCCCCCCAGAAAGAACTGCTGCCCCTCAGCCCCCAACCTGGACCCCAGGATACAGCGGCCCCCGCCCCCTGCAGTGGAGGTCACAGACCCAGGCCCCAGATAGGACGCAGACTGGGGGGCTGCAGCCCGAAGCCCTCGCGGGCCATGTTGGGCTGAGCGAGGACAGTGTGGGAAGGTTCCCAGAACCCGGAATCTGGGCGCTGCCGGGCTGTGGGTCAGACAGCTCCAGGGGGACCCCGGCTCTGGGCCTCGTCCTCCCGTATGTAAACAAGGGTGCCGGGTCTGCAAGCTCCGCCCTTTCTGTGGAAGCAGCCAGGGCCTGCGAGCCCTATGGACGCCCTCCGGGAAGTGGGGTCTCTGAGACCCTGGACCCAGGGAGTTCTATGGACCCCCTGTCCAGCCATGCCACCCATGGCCTGCAGGGGACCTGGCCTGGCCCTGGCAGCCCTGGGTCCCTCAGGCTCGCCTGGTCAGGCCCATCTCCCCGCCACCTGGGGACAGCCCGACCGAGGACCTCACAGCGTCCCTCCTGGCAGTCCCACACACCAGCGGCTTCTGGGCTCTCTCCCCAGATGCCCCTGGGCCCTCGAGCCCCCACGGGGTCCCCTGAGCTTCCTGTCCCTGGGCTGGTGCCGCAGCCACTGGCTCACCAAGCAGAACCGGTGGGAGCCAGGGGTCTTCCCTGCCTGACCACCCAAAACCGCCCCCCGTCCAGCCCAGCTCAGCCTTCTCAGTGCTTCCTCCCTGAGTCTGACCACGGCTTGGCCCCAGGCTGGCCCCGGCTCAGCCCTCTGAAATGCCAGCGTGGGGTGCCCTGTACCCAGGTCACCCTCGGGACAGAGCCAGTCTCGACCTTGGTTACCGGGGCCAGTGTGGCCTGACACTCTGGCGCCCTGACCTCCTGGCGCCCCTCCCCAAGTCGAGGCCTGTGGGCCACTCAGGCTCCCCCAGGTCCCTCCCTTCACCGCCCGTTTCCGTGGCGAACACCCACTTTCTGCTCCCCAGGCTCAGCGGCTGGGCCACCCTTAGATCCTTGCTCAGAGCTGGGCTGGCGTGTGGTCCCCTTGCTCCAGGTCGTCACTCTGACATCCCTGCTGGGCGGTCTGGGTGAGTTGGTCCCTCCTGTGAGCTTCAGTTACCTGTGCAGATGCCCAGGAGGCTGCAATTGTCATTTCGGAGGTGTCGCCCTGCACAGCGGGAGCCGGTTTCGGGCTAGGTTTGGTTTGTGGAGAAGGCGTGCAGGTCTGGCTGCCCTGGCACGTGGCTTTCCCCCGGGCAGGGTCCTGCCTGTGGGCTGGGTGAGCAGGCTCCAAGGGGAGGGTGGCCAGGAGTGGCCAAGACTGCCCTGCCGGGAAGGGCCCAGGTCCCAGAGGTAGGACAGGTGCCAGGGGCGGCTAACACCAGGCCCTCTAGGACTCACACCCTCCTGCAGCGTCCCTAGCCTGGCATCACCTCCTTCTTGCGCCTGATAAAGGCTCTTCTTGTGTGTTCGGAATGGGCACAGTGCCCAGGGCCCGGGTGGCTGGAGAGGAGTCCCTGTGCAGGCCCCGTCCCTCCCCCACAGCCTCGGCAGATGGTCCCCCCCCACGGGAGGATGGGGCTGCTTCAGGCTAAGGCCTTGGATGGGCTTTCTCCAGCGGAGAGGACGTCCTGGGCCCCTGACAACTCTGGGGTTCTGGGCATGGGAACAGCATGACTCAGCACTTGGAGGTGACTCAGGCGCCGCAGACTTACGATCAAGCCGTTTAGAGCACATGACCCAACTGTTTCAAAGGCCTGTGATTCATCCATCTCTCCGTGCAGGAGTTGGTGACATTAAGGTTCCATTAGTCACAATGTTCAGACATGACTGAAATTTGCATACTCTGACTGCAATGTTAAAATTCTATGTTTCCGAAATTTTAAATGATTTGGCTGTTTTAACTGCAACAGAACTGCACAGACTTCTCTAGGGTGATTGTCGGGAGTAACGTGTCGTTGCTTAAACATGATGCGCGTGCGTGGGTCTATACTGTGCTGGGGAATAATGCAGAAAAATAGCTCAGGAGCCAAGATTACAGCGTAAAAGACAAGAGAGTCCAGTGGGAAAGAAGTTAGTTACGAATCCTGTGCTATTGAGCTTGCATTGGAATATCAGGATGAACACATCCATTTTTCTTCTCAAGCGTTTGTATTTCGTAAACACCCCCTGGGGAGGAAGCGTGACAGCCGGGGGTGCACGGGGGCTCGGGACGCCCCTCCTCCCCAAGCAGGGACCACAGCCCACTCCAGGGCCGGGGCAGGAAAGGGTCTACGGTGTCTGCTACGTCTGCTTATTTTTTAAAATAACAGCATTATTGGGATATGATTCACGTATCATATAAATCACTTATTTAAAGTGTACGATTCGATAGCTTTCATGTATATTTGCGAAGTTGTGCAGCCTTCTCCACTAGCTCCGAAACATTGTCGTCACCCCGCAAAGAAACCCCCACACTCCATAGAAGTCGCTCCCGCCCCCGCCCCCAGCCCTGGGCAGCTGCCAGTCTGTCCCCGTCCCTGGGGTTACCTGCTCTGGACGCTCCTTATAAACGGGGCCATAGGACATGTGGCCTTTCGTGTCTGTCTCTCTCACTGAGCTTGAGGAAACAATGAAGGTGGTTTTCAAAGTGCCCCACAATTCTTTCGAGAGCCCTTTTGCTATTTCTCCGTCCAGGGCAGGGTCTATCTCCCTCCCCTCCCCATGGTGGGTGACATGGTGCCACCCCATTCCCCATCCGCTGCCCTGGGCCCGTGCCAGCCGATCCAGCAGGTGTGCGTCATGCTTGTGGGCAGACACTCGCGTAGGTGGGGGCACAGGGGTCCCTGCAGGTCCCAGGCTTCTCCCCATCCCCTGCCCCCACCTGCTCCTCCAGCCCCACGGCAACCCTCCCCCGCTCCAGGGAGCGGCCTAGGCCAGGGGCCTCCACCAGGCCAGCCTGGTCCTTTTGACTTTCCCAGTTCATGAGCTCAGGCAGAAGGGCCAGGCAGGCCCCTGCCCAGCCCAGTTCACCCCAGTCCAGCGTGGGTCAGCCCAGGCCCTGACCTTCTAAAGCAGGACAAGCTGTGGGTTTGACCTGTGGCGTCTGGGGAATCGCAGGTGAGGGTGGGGGCATGCAGGCATGTGGCCAAGGGGGTTTGACACAGAGACAGCCGCAGGCACCTGCGTGTGGGAGGCGTGGCTCCGGTGGTGAATGGCCACCTGGTGCCACCAGCAGCACCTGCTGCGGGGACAGGTGTGGGGTCAAGGCCAGCGCTGGGATGTTCAGCAGAAAATGTGTCTTGACCATTTGCCGCCCACATCAGCTGGCCATCTCCAGGGGTGGCAGAGCCGGCCCAGGCTCCAGAGCGCCGACTGTATGCATCTCTTTCCACTCCACGGTTGATGACCTAACAGCATGCGTAGTTCGAAATCGGCAGTGGTGGGAGAATTTACACCACGGAAACTGGCAGATGCTGCCGGTCAGCGTTGCCCCTCTGAGAGTCAGCAGTTAAGCATTTACCAGCACACCATTAATTTAACTGATTCGCTAAAACACTAGGGTAGATCTGATGTTCCCCCCAGAGCAACGTCTGCCAGCCCCGGCCGTGCTGCAGGACTTGCTGTAGTGGGGGAAGGGAGGCACCCCAGCTGGGGGCTGTGGACGGTGCAGGGGCCTGTGCACCCCCAGGGAGGCGGGGGCTGGGCACATCTGGGCACCATCCTCCGGTGGCATTGGGACCTTGCTTAGTGGCAGCCCCTGCATGGGACTGCCCCCCAAGCCTGCTGTGGGCTGAGCCCTGGTCGCTGAGGAGAGGGTCCCCACCCCCCGGGAACTGACGCCCACATCCATGGGGGGCTGGGCTCCACGCTGGGGCCAGGACACAGGGAGCCCGCAGGACTCAAGACCTGTCCAGGACTGCGGCACAGGGCAGCCTGGGTGGGGGGGAGCTGGCAGACGGGTGCCGGTGGCCCCGCTGACCGCTCCATGCACAGCAGCAGTCTGGGAGGACCCTGGCAGCCCAGTCACGATCGGGAGGTGCCAGAGCGAGGGGCGGGGCCAGGGTACTGGTTCATTCCCCGTTACCCCCTCCCGCTTCTATTCGTTCATCTGGAGAATGTCTGGCGGGCACTTCAAAGTGCAGGCCCTGGGCCCAGCGGTGACCGATGGCATCCGTCCCTGAGGACTCACAGTGATCTGGGGAGAGAGCATCACACCCAGAGGGTACAATGCACACTATCTGGGCAATGGGTGCACTCATAACTTCAACTCAAACTGTACAAAAGCAATTTATGTAACCAAAACATTTGTACCCCTGTAATACTCTGAAATAAAAAAAAAGAAAAAAGAAAATTGGTCTGTTCAGTATAACCTGCCGGGGCAGGACAGCCTCGCTCTGATTCAGGCCCAGCCACGCCGCCTGCTCCCGGGACAGCGGCACTCCTGGCAGCCACCACTTTCCTGAGCCACGGTCCCTCCCTCTGTCCCTGCAGGGCCCAGCCTGGAAGGAGGCTCCTCTGCTTAGACGGGGCCTGGAGGAGGGGAGGGTCCCGCCTGCTGGGAGGAGGAGGCCGACTGTCCCATTCGCTGGGACTTTGCCTTGAGAAAGGACCCGGGACAGCCTGAGGCTGGGAGGGTTGGAGGCTGTGACCCAGCACGGAGGCTGCCCAGGGTGCCTGGCGTGGTGAGGGGAGGGGCGGGGACTGTCCCGGAGCCGCTGGGGACATCAGCCAGCCCCCGCTCTCTGGTTGCCCGGTGCCCACCACCCCCTGGCTCCCGGTCGGAAGAACCCAGCCAGCATCCGTGCGTGGCAGCACGTGGCCCCAGAGCGGGAGGCCGGCGTGGCCACGGGCTTGTAGCACTCAGAGCACATCGGTCTCGAGCTGATTCATCTTCCTGCGCACCAGAGCCCGGAGCCAAGAGATGGATTCGACTTGGAGGACACAGTTTACTTTCGAAGTCTAACTTTATGTGGGACACAAACTGCGAATTTCAAAAGCCAAGAGCAGCTAAAAACCTCGCAAGCCCTTTCCCGCCCCTACCTCCGAGGTGCGGGTGAGGATGGGCGGGTACTGTACTCGGCGCGTGCAGCTCACCGGCAAGCGGGACCCGAGGGGTTCAGACCAGCCCTGTTGGTTGGCAGCAGATCAGTTCTGGGTTCAACTGTTTACAGGACACAGAGCAGCCTGCGGTATACAGATGACCACCCACCTTCAAAGACCGCACGTGCATCTTCCTGGACGTGTTTTCTTCGGTAACCTTTTTGCTGGAGAGTAACACACATACGGAAAAGTCCACCCACCGCAAGCGTGGCTGTGATGCACACCCACGGGCCGCAGCCCAGACCAGGACGGCGGCGGTGGCAGCTCCTCCCTCCGGCCCCTCAGAGGGAGCCCCTGCCCGGCGTCCACTGCCGCAGGTGGGCTTTGACTGGTTTGAACTTTGCGCGAGTGCACTCGTGAAGTCTGAACTCTTCTTTGTCTGGCCTCCTTTGTTCAAGTTATGTTCGTGACTCTTCCAGAATGTCGTGAGCAGAATCTCATTCTTTTCACCTCACCGTTCACTTGCATGAATGCAAACACGACTGCCTGGGACCGTTTCTCGACACTCTTGCCAACGGACGAGTTGTTTAGGCCTGTGATGACGCATGCGGCCCTGCGTTCACGCCTGTGTCTCTGTCGAACACACGCAAGCCTTCGCACACTGTGTATAAGTCCAGCTTTGGGAGATGCTGCCGGTTTTCCAAACCTACCGCCCCACCCTGTGTCCTCACTCAAAGCACACGTGTCTCCCCCATCCGCGTTGACAAGAGCGCGAGGTAGCGTCAGTCCTCGTGACTTTAGCCGCCTGGTGGTCACTGTTGGGTTTCAACCTGCGTTTCTGTGACAACCGATGCTGTCTGGCATTCATGTTTATTTGCCTTTTCTAATCTTTTGCCCATCAAAACAACGCGATGTCTATTGTCGGCTCATTGATTTGCAGGAGTTCCTTATGCATTCTGGGTGCAAACTCTCGATTGGACTCATGCTGTCTATACAAAAAAGGGGATTTGTTATGAGGAATTGGCCCCCACGAGTGCAGAGGCTGCAAGCTGGAGACCCAGCAAAGCCGGTTATAATTCAGTCCAGGAGGGTTTATGGCGTTAGTTTCAGCCCAAGGCAGAAGGCCGATGTCCCGGCTCAGGAAGGAAGCGGGACGCCAAAGCGTCGAACTCCTCCTTCCGCAGGCTTTTGCTTATCCGCGCGCTCCATGGTGTGGGCGATGCCTGCCCACGTCGGGCGGGACCGTCTGCCTTCCCAGAGTCCACGGATTCGAACGCTGCCTCATCCAGAAACACCTCAGAGACACGCCAGAAACAGCGTTTGCTCTGGGCACCCGCGGCCGGGTCGGGTGGACACGTGGAACCGCCGTCACGCGCTCACCGCGGGTCCCCATTCACGGCTGCTGGCTTAGCTTCGGTGCTCTGAGGGCCCTCGATAAACAGGTGTTCCTGATTCCAACCAAGTCCAGAGTTGCAGTCTTGTCATTAGTTGTCAGAAAAACGAGTTTCATTGAAAACTTACACTTTCTATTTGTGTCGCTGGTGTTGGGATGTGACTGATATTTTGTGTCCACGATGTATCTAGTGAGCTTGCTACATTCACAGATCAATCGTAACAACTCAGTGTAGATTCTTGGGGGTTTTCCACATGCATAATTGTGTCTGTTGTTAATTACGGTTTTACTTGTTTCTTTCCAATCCCTAATTTTGTGTTCTTTTCCTACCTTATTGTAGCGGTTGGGACCTTCACTGTCATATGTGATGGACATGGGCATATAAATATCCTTGTCTGTTTCCTGGTGTCAGGGAAAACTTTCAGTATTTTATTAGGAAGGTTGCTTGCTGTGGGCTTTTTGGTGATAACCTACATCACAGTAAGAAAGCCGCTTCTATTCTTATTTTCTCAGACTTTTCATCCTGAAGCATATTTAATTTTATCAATCTTTTTCTGAATTTATTGAGATCATTACATGGTTTGTCTTCTTTATTTTTTAATATGGTGAATTACATTTATTCATTTTTAAATATTAAAGTATTTTTGTAATGAATCCAGCCTGGTTGTGGTATTTTGTTTACTTTATATATTTCTGGATTTAATTTCCTAACATTTTGGTGAGGATTTTGCACCTACACTCATCAGAGAGATTAACATGTATTTCTTTATATGTTATATTTTATTATATTATATTACACACATATAATATTACGTTCTTTTCCTGTAATTTTCTTCTCAGGTTTTAGGATCAATTTACAATAGCATCATAAAAAGAGTTGGTGAGTATTTCCATTTTTCCTTCTTCTGGAATAATTCTGTAAGATTCGTGCTAGTTCATCTTTAAATATTTGAAAACATTATTGATGCAATTGCCTGGGCCTAGAGGTATTTTGTTGAAAGATTTTAAACTAATGATTCAATTTATTTATTTATTAGCTACAAGACCACTCACACTTTCTGTTTCTTCTTGTGACTCTTTTGTTAAATTCATTTTTCTAAGAATGAGTCCATTTCCTTGCATTTACTGACATGTTTGGCACAAAGTTGTTCATGATATTTCGCTATATTTGTACGTGTCTGGGATTTTTAGTGGTATTCCCTTCTTAGTTTTTAATATTGCTCATATGTAGCATTTGTTACTTGTATTAGTCTTGACCAGTCAAAATTATTAACCTTTGCAAAAAAACGACTTTCTATTGAACATTTTTCCTATGAATTACATTCTGCTTTTATCCCTGTTGTTTCCCTCTTTCTGTTTTCTCTGGGTTTAATTTGCTCGTCTTTCCCGATGCCTTCAGACGGTGACACTCACGTCCCTGAACTCCAGCTTTGCCATTGCTAATAAACCACGTCAGGCTAAAGTGTCCCCTCTAGGTGCAGCTTTGGCTGGACCTCACGAGTGCAATGTGTCACGTTTTTATTATCGTTCAGTCGGAAAGATTTTCTAACATCCACTCACATTTCCTCTCTGCCCCACGGGCTACGCAGAAGGATATCGCTTACTTCGTAAACACTGGGATGATTTTCTGGTTGCTTTTTATCCTTATGATGAATTTCCAGCTTAATTCTGTGTAGTCAGAGAACATATTTGGAATTGTCACCATGCTCTGAAATGTGCTGGAACTAGCTCTTTGGCCCAGCAAATGGTCGATTCCGGAAACTGCTTCACGTGGGCTTAAACAGGAGCGTGTGTTCCGCAGAGGGGCGGCGGGTGGCGCTATGAGCAGGGCGGCTGCGGCCGCGGTGCCCGCACCAGCTGTGGGTGGGGAAGTCCGACCCGAGGGGTGTCACGGGCGGGTGGACCTCAGCTTCCACTCTCCGAGGGATGGGACTCTGCTGCCCAGTTCTGCATGGGGACAACACGATGCGACCTAGGTCCAGCAAGACCATCTCGGCGGCTGTGTTGTGGACGCGGGGACGGCGCTCCAGTGGGAGCAGTGTGGACAGCAGACGCACGCCAGGTCTGGACCCGCTAAGGGTAGAGCCGGGAGCATTTGCATCCAGGTCCCACGGCCCGGGCAAGTGGAAGGATGGAGGCGCTGTTCACTGAGGTGGGAAGGACCTGGGGGGGTCAGAGTAGGTTTCGGTGGATCGAGACTGGGATTCCTATTGGACCCCCATGGTGGGTGGGTGTGACCCCTTGGACGCAGAATTCGAGTTTGAGTTTTGCGTCGAGGTCTGGGCTGGAGAAGGGAGTGTGGCTGGGCAGGGTCTGGAGCTGAGGTCGGGCAGGGAGGGAGCCATGAGGGCCCAGGATGGAGCCCTGGGCGCAGGTGCCGAGAGCCGGGAACGGAGGGGAGCTGGAGGCGGGATGGAAATCAGGTGAGCAGAGTCCCAAAACCACAGGAAGAAAGGGTGCCAGCCTCACAGGAGCTCTCCGCCGGCTGCAGCGCGGATCGGTTCGCTGAGATGAGGCCCATGAACCACCAGACTTAGCAGCAGGTGGTCCCTGGCCGTGTCCTCCCGAACGCCTCTCGTGTCCATCCACCCCCACCTCTCCACCTGCTGCTGTTTCTCACCTGACTCCGCAGCAGCCTCTGGCCTCCGTCCATTCACCTGTCCTCCCTCCAGCCTGGGCCACGGCTACCTGCGGGTCTCGCTTCCGTGGCCCCTTAAGGGTCATCTCCCGACACAGCCCCTCTGCCGTGCAAGCCCTCCCTGCTCCCAGGCTGCCTCTCCCTGCCCTTGGATCCCCCGGGGGCCTCTCCGATGTGGCCGCCCCGCCCTGACCTGCACTCAGCATGCGCCCAGCCCGCGAGGTGTTTCCCGTCACCGGAAGTGCCCTGTCCCAGAGGGAACCACACCCGAACTTCTGCGATAACATCTAACGCTTAGAAAAGAAGCAAGGAACAAGATATTAATAATTTATGTAACATGACTTCACTTATATAAAGTAATTGTTTAAAGAATTTACTGAGATGTTGCTTGTGACTTAATAGTAGCTAATTTTTAAAAAGCTCGTGGGTGCTGGAAAAGAAGGTCCCCCCACTGCTCGCAGAACACAAACTGATACAGGTGAAACGAATACACGTTACGAAGTTGACGTCATCGTGTGGCCGAAGGGGTTTAACTGGACAAAACTTAGGCGCAAAGAGACTTTTTTTGTTTTATCTACATCAGATGTAGTTTCCAGGTGTGGCCGTCCCTGGGCGCCCTCCCCAGCCTGGCTGGTCACTTGAGGTCCCGAGAGTCTCATGCCTGGAAGCCCTGCGGTGTCTTCCACGCCTGCAGCTGTGGCCCCGGGGAGCAGGTCCGCCCGGCCTGGGAATCTCCTGTGCCTGGAGAGCCCTCGAGAGCTGGGACGGCGGTTCCTCCTGGGTCCTGCACCTCCCTGGGCTTGTGCAGGGGAGGGGACGGGGAAGGAGACCGCGGTCCTCATGTCTCCCAGCCTGGCCCCTGTCCAGGTGCGCGGCTGCTGCGGCCCGCACCCCTCCACCCCGCCCAAGGTGGGGTCCTGGCTTCTCAGCCCCCTGGGCCTTAAGAACAGGGTCAGACCCTGCCGGGGAAGGGCTGGGGGGAGCGGCTCACACCACACAGCACAGTTTTCCAATTTACCCATCTCCCTGTGCTGAGTTTTGGCCTCTCTGAGCCTCCAGAGAGAAGCAGGTGTTAGTTTTTCCGCTGTAACCTGTTTCCATCCTCACCTCCTCCTAACGCTCCCCACATCGCTGGTGCGGAGTCGCGGGGGCGTGAGCCTCTCGTGGTGCAGCTCACAGCCTGTGCTGCTGTTTTGCTCCATCTCACCCCCAGACCAGCTGAGATCCTGCCCACCCGCCCCAGGTGAACAGGCTGCTCAGGGCCTCGGTTTTGCCCAGTTCTGCGGAGGCCGAATCTTGGTGCTGGCCTGGGTGGGAAAGGGGGTGGCCAGGTCCAGCGTCCTGCCTGAGTCCGCGCCTTTGCTCGCCGGGAGCCGAGTGCTCCTGGCCCTCCCCGTACCCAGCGCTTCTGGGCCAGCCCCTGGGGACACCGCCCCCCAGCCCCGCTAGTGCCTGCCGTCCAGCACCCAGACTGCCAGGAAGCAGCCGCCGCAGGGGTGGGGCATGGGGAGGGACACCCTCTATCCGGCCAGGTGTGTTCGTCGGGTGGGGGGCCGCTGCAGAGTGACTCCTTGGCTTCCCGGGACCTCCCAGCTCCCCCCATGTTTGAGTTTCTCCATCTGTCTCTGTCGCCTGCCAGTTAGTGTCAGTCTTCCCAGACTGGCTCTGGGCCGTCTGCCTGCCTTGGCTTCCAGATAGGAAGTGTGCGTTCTCATCTTCATTGACACCCAAGGACGGGGCCCGGGGAGGCTGTGGGCTGCAGGCAGGTGGCATTTCGACCTGGAGCTCCCGGAGCAGGCGTGCTGGTTGCCTGGACACGTGCTCGGCGTATACCTGCTGCAGAGCACGGCCAGGAGGTCAAGGGAGAGGCCTCACCTTCATCCCTTCCCCGAGTGAGGGTCTCCAAGGTCCTTGGTCCCCACCCCTGATTTTCCTGGCCTTTTTCTGTGTTGGCTACAAGCCAAACTGACTCCATAAGGGGGTGGCCAGGTGAGGGCTTGGCGTCCACCTGGCACCTCCTAGGCTGACTTTCTGCTCCAGAGTCCTGGACACAACCTTTCTTCCTGGTGGGCGCCCTGATGCTATGATAAGACAGGGACACATGCACGGGGAACAATCATTTCTTCATGCTCCTGGAAGAGAGAACCACCGGTCCAGAGATTTCCAAGGCCGTGTGGGGTCCTCCGCCACTCCCTGGAGGCCAGGGCGGCCCTGAGACCCTGCGTGCACACAGCCCTCTCCAGCTGTTCTCTGGCAAAATCTTTCCACCTGTCTGTCTGACGAGCTCCTACTCTGAGACAACCCCAACTCCGGTGATGTCCACAGCAGGGGGTCCCAGGCCTTCTCTGCTGAACCTGGCCTGCTCTGCCAAGTGTGATGGAGCCCCAGGGCCAGGGCTATTGAGGATGCCCTGTTCTCTCTGCACTGGCATGGGGCCAGCATGTCATTGAGTGAGTTTGAGAAGGAAAAGTCCCAAGGTCTCGAAGAAGAAGATAGATCACAGAATGGAACAAGATATTCATAACATATTTAACTGACCAGGCCTGGGATCCAGAATATGTAAAGAGT
>CAUYSK010076133.1:0-51032 GCA_963575035.1 Avahi laniger
GCCCGATTCAGGCCACCCAACTCCAAAGGAAGGCCACTCTTCTTCGCAGAGCGTCTGGAGGCGATTTGGTGACATTTTAATTCCATAGTCACCTGAAAATCCCTTCCTAACAGTTTTGTTCATACACCTAAGAGCAGTTGGCTTGGATTCCTTCCCTCCCATTGTGTCCTACTGATCGGTGTCGCACAGGGAGGGATTTTACTGTCAGAAGTCTGCCTGGCTGCTCTCCACGCAGGGATTTAAGCACGTCTTGGCGAAGGTGCACCTGTATAAGCCCCGGGCCTGGTCACTCTCCTTTCGGAGGGTGAGTCACCGTTATGCCGTACGACAGTGCCACAGAACCGCACGTTAGGACCCAATCAGACTCCGTAGCTCTTGGCCGTGGAGCCGTAGCACTCACACTCACACACACAGAGGTTATTACATTCCCTCCCTACTTTGGGGAACCTTAAGCTTTCTTAGGAGGTGATCAAGCTCCTCTTCCGTCTTGAGACGGGCCTGGCTACCTCTGGACTGGGTCCTGGGACCTTACCGCGGTTCAGACGGCCGCTCCTGGTTCTCCTGGTTGCCTGCACCTTCCCAGTGTCCAGGTGGGTCCAGAGAGGGTTGTCGATGGAGCCCTTCCAAAGAAGAATTTGTCCCCAACCGGGGGATTAGGCACCTGGATTCCCCGCCAGTCGTCACGGTCCATCCCGAGCCGGTGGCCCCAATGGCCAGCGCAATCGGATTTCCCGGCCAGGGAACCAAAATATTAGGGCAGGGCTGACCAGGAATAGACCGAGAGACACACACAGAGATTTTGGCAACACAGGTTTCATGTGCCGGCCGGCAAGGCTCAGAGGGGAATTTGCTCTCCCCAAATTCTGAGCACCAGACAGAGAGCATTGCAGTCTTTTACACACTCTGCTTAAGGAGGAGGGCACGGCTGCAAGAGGGTTCACTTTAGTGAGGCAGGGTCCTGAGCCACTTTACAGCCTGGTACACTACTTGCTACAGGTGATTTATGAGGGGAAAGGTTGCAGGTGAGGAGGGGGCCCAGGTAAGGATCGCAAGGAAAAAAAAGCCTGGTAGTGGAATTTCTAAGAATTCCACTTTAGTAGAATTTTCCAATCTTCCACTTCAAAATCAGGACGGCCTGGACTAAGCAGAGAGGTAGAAATGGGCTGTGGCCATGAAAAAAGCCAGAGGCCTGGGGCTGAGAAGCTCTGACTTGAGGACACATGAAGATGAACAGAAGCAGCATGTGGAGGGGCTGTCGGGATGTCTGCGGCCAGAGACAGTGGCCTCGGGAAGCTGAGCCTAAGTCTGCAGGTGACTTGTGGCCTCCCAAGTGAGCACCTTGTCATCCACAGTTGCTGTTCTTCTCAGTTCACGGAGTGAAGGCAGTCAGCAGAGACAAACCTGTACAATGCCCCTTCGAGTAGCCAGTAAGACCCTCGCCCATCTCCAAGAATTTGCCAAGCACCTGCCAAACATAGTTGTAAGGAAAGAAGCACCTCTCTATATAACGATACAGAACAATCTCCAAAATATACTATTAGGGATAAAGCAAAGAGCATGATAGTTCAGGTAGTAGAGTTCCATTTATATAAAAGAAAAACATATACACATGTATATGTGCATGTAGTTATTTATATTCATACGTGTAAAGAATGTCTCCAAACGATACACAGAAGCTGGTGCCAGCGGTTGTCTCTAGAGAGTAGAAGGTGGCTGAGGAATTGAGTGGGTGAAGAAGTTCTTATATTATAAATTCTTTGGTTCCTTTAAGCATTTTTATTATGCATATATATTACATATTCCCCAAGTTGAAAAAATTGAAAAAATATCAATAAATATTCACATAACACGGCAATTTTATTTATAGATAAGTTGCCTGCTGAAGCCCTCACACATGTATGTACAAGAGGGAAAAAATACAACGTTGTGTATAAGGGTGAAACACTAGAAACAACCAAAATCTTCATCAATAGGGGAATGAGCATGTAAAATATGGAATAGCATATAACATGCAGCAGTTAGACAGAATAACATATAGATCTAGGAGAGAATAGCACAGAGCAGTTAAAGGAAATGAACTGGATTAACTTCCCATGTGATGGAGACTCAAAAACACATGGAGCAGAAAAAGAACATAACATAGGGTATATATTTAACATATAATTTGAGTAAAAATTTTAAGAACACACTAAGTAAAAATATAAAGATGGACTAGAAGGATACCAAACTCACAATGTAATTTACCTCTGTGGAGAGCAAGGTTGGGGTGTGGTGGGGAGTTTCCTTCATGCCTGTAATATTTTATTTCTTAAAAACAACTACCAAAAAAAAAAAAAAAATAATAAGCCAGGCATGGTGGCTCACAACTGTAATCCCAGCACTTTGGGATTGCTTGAGGATAGGAGTTAGAGACCAGCCTGGACAACATAGTAAGACCACTGTCTACAAAAAAAAGAAAGAAAAATTAGCCAGGCTTGGTGCACATGCCTGTAGTCCCAGCTACTTGGGAAGCTGAGGGGGTAGAATCCCTTGAGCCCAGGAGTTTGAGGCTGCAGTGAGCTACGATCATGCCACTGTACTCCAGCCTAGGTGACAGAGTGAAATCCTGTCTCGAAAAAAAAAAAAAGGAAGCAAACATGACAAAATGTTAAAAGTTTTAATTTTGAGTGACAGGACAATAGATGTATGTTATTTTATCCTTTATGTTTTCTATATTTTAAAAATTTCTAGAAATTTACATAAAAGTACGCATATCCAGCCAAGGTCCTCCAGACAGATCCTTTTACTTTCTTTTTAAAGTCAAATAATTCTAGATAATCAACATTAATATTATTGGTAAGAATTTCCCTAAAAAATTTTGTGTTAGAAGTTTTGAAACATTTAGAAATTCTGGTTGTGATTCAGATTTCATACTGCAGATGATGAAACAGGATGGAACCATTGGACGTTTGAGGCTTGTTACAGCATGACTCCCTTACACACCCATTTGTTCCTCCCCCCAGCCTCTGTGTCTTCCAGATTCCACTTAGCATATCTGTTGAGAAAGCAAGACTTGCTTTCGGGCATATTCGTTTTCCTTGTGACTCTTTGCTGTTTGTGGAACATGAAACGTTCTACAGGCGGAGCTCTTTAAAAACCCAAATCTCCACTCTACCCGATCACTTCGGTTCCAGCATCCTGCCCAGCAAAGAAGCCTTAGACCAAAATGATTCCGGGAGGCTTAACTGAAGCCAGGCCTGCCACTCCAGAAATCCAGGAGATTGCTGATAAGGTGAGTTGACTCCGGGAAGAGTTTGATCCAAAAATCTTGGTTCATAGGTTGTCTCCACGGTGAGGGTGTGGGTGAACATGAGAACCAGAACATTGGGAAGTGTGTGGTTTTGTGCAGCCTTCCTTACAACTAACATGGTATACTGAGCTTCTCAGCTGAAACCTCCAATAATCTCAACAGTGTGAGAGTGACCTTGAGCATTTACCTTCTCTGAGCTTCATTTTCACCATTTGCAAAAGAAGAATTTATATTGGGTCATTTCTAAAGCTCTTACAGAGTATGATTCTAGGATTACTTATTCAGTTTATGATGAAGTTTTTCTAATCTCACCAAGTGAAGCCAACATGTATTAAAGTCTAAGGTTGTTAACAATTCGATGAAGTAGACTTGGAATGCATTGCAGGGGAGTTTTTTAAAATAAGTCGAAAGAAGAACAATACTGTAAAGGCACTTACCAACTTCCTATACATTTGCCTATATAGTGTCTTAGTCTTTTCGTAGTTAGAGGGTGATTAAACCAGTAGAAAAGAGAACTGAGATAGTTTATGGTGATTCTAAAATGTGATAGGCACCCAAATTATTTATCCCAGGGTAAAATAGAACTCAATGTTTTTAGTAAGTTGATACATTTTCTAAATACTGTTTGATTAGCTATCACCCATACAGTAAAAATTTATTTGCATATTTTATGAAAAAAATGCATACAAATTACTACTTCAGGTTTGTCATTTGTTGCCTTATTGTTTTGTATCGTTCCTTCTTGTTTTTTCTCTCTGAAATGTCATTCTATGGCACTGTTTGGCAAACAAGATCAGCTATTTGTCTGATTTAAGAAATGGGATCCTCTATGTTCAGGAAATTATCTAAGGAGCCAGAGGCCTGGAATTCTACCACTCATTCTTTGGGACTAAATATTTCTCATTCAAGAAATGTTTTTTAAAAAAAAAATACTGTGGAGCATTTTTTTTCTTGAAGAAGGTGATATTAAGTCATTAATGCTTTTATTTGAATCTCTCAATCACATCAGCATTCACAAACTTGAACGTGCACATGAATCACCTACGGGTTTTGGTGAACTGCAGATTCTGATTCCGGAGTTCTGGGGTGGGCCTGAGATTCTGCTCTTTGTCAGCAGAAAAGAACCCACACTCTGTAAAATAATTTCAAGAGATTTATTCTGAGCCAAATATGTGTGATCATGGCCCACAGCGTCACACCCAAGAAGCCTGTTCAAGTGGCCTTGCCATGGTTGGGTTACAGTTTGGTTTTATACATTTCAGGGAAACAGGAACTACACTTAAAGTCATAAATCAATACATGGAAGGCATACATTGATTTGGCCCAAAAAAGCAGGACATCTCAAAGCAAGGGATTACAGGTTACAGGTAGTTTTAAAGATTCTTTGATTTGTGATTGGTTAAAGAAATGAAGCTTTGTCTAAAGGCTTGGAATGTTTTAAGTTAAGATAAGGAATTCTGTGAATCAGAGACAAGCCACTGGACATATACTGGACATACAACCATACTCAAGTGATCTGTTAAGTAAACTGATGACCTGAAGGGGTGATTTAAGCTTTGTCTTGCATAGCCTTAGGCCTGCTAATGAGTTACAAAGGATCTCTCCCAGAAGGGAAGGGGGCATGGTGAGGCATGTCTGACCTCCCTTCTCATGGCCAGCAACTCAGCTTTAGGATATTTCTGGGGTCCCCTTGGCCAAGAGGATTTCCATTCAGTCTTCTGGCATGCTTAGTATTTTATTTTAGTTCACAATTTCTACCAGGCTCACTGGCCTGTATAGGACTGTTGTATAGGTCTCACTTTCCTGCAGGACCAGGGATATATGGCATCCTACAAAGCCTATGGGAGATGGGGCTCTAAAAATCAGGAGGCCAAAATAAAACTTCTCAATTTCATTTGTAAAATGAAGATAACACCTCTTGCTCTGCCAGTCTCAGAGCTGTAAGGACTAAGTAACATAATGTGCATTAAAATGATTTGAAAATGAAAAAGAAATATGCAGGTGAGGCATCACAATTGTTTACTTCAAACTTTTGCCTGACATCATTCCTGGCCCTTTAGGGGACCAGAACTGTAGAGGGATAGGGAACAGTAGAGATTTGGAATAGAAAGGGTACAGAAAATTTTAATGACTTTTTAAAAAGCCTATCGCTTGGTTAGCAAGAATAATAATTTTTTTAAATAAGAAGCTGCTGGAAGGCCTTGCATTGTTAACAACACCTATCTGTAAGCCACATCTTACATTATAAAATTAATTTGAAAGTGTGTTTCTGGCTGCTTACCTCAGGCTCCACCTCTGCCAGAGAAGAATGAGAGACAGTATTAACAGCAGCTACCTCGCGCCAGGAAGGTGTTTTGCAGTTTTAAAAGCCTTCCCTCCAATTCAGCCATGCGTTTGATCCTCATAACCTCTGGGGCAGGCAAGAAAAGCATCATATCCATTTACCAGATGATGAAACCAAAATTCAAAGAGGTTAAGAGTCACCTACTCAAGTGAGCTTACCCTGAGATTTTTCACACACAGTGGCAGAACATCGAGAAGCTCTGGGAGGGGAGAGAAACACACTAAGGGGAGAGAGTATGGGAAACTTGTCTTCTCTGTGCACACACCAGCCTCACATTTAAATCAATATGGAAGTGAATATCAATGAATCATTTCATGGTAGGTGCATTTCGTGAATATTCTCTTAGGTGTCTAGCCTTGTTCTAAATATTATAGAAGCTACATAAGGGCTGTGAGATATAGCCCTGCCCTCAAGGAGTTTACAGTGTAGGGGAAGTCAATATAGCTGGAATGTCCAATTAACTACTTTTACATAGTCATAGGTTTTAGACCAGAAAAGACATTAGAAAGTGCTTGTCAAACCTCCCTACTTTCAGGTGAATAATTACTGTGTAGCAGTTCAGTTCCTCAGGTGTTGAACTCCTCATTACATCTTATCTGCCCTCTCTTGCAAGAGAGAGCCTTAGGGAACAATTCCCTGACGATTGTTGGAAGGTAGAGGAATAGTCAGGAGACTCTTTATAGTTTAGGAGGCACTTTCCCATTAATTATATCATTTATTCTCCTACAAACAACCTTATGGGTGAGGAACTTGAATCAACTCCAGGATTATAGAATTGGTTAGGTCTCCATGCAGGAGTAAGCAAATGGGCAGGTGCTGGGAACTACGGCCCAAGTATGATCTGGGGAGGTTCAGGGAAGATCTCTACTACCCGTCATTTACTTTGTAGTTTTATTCCTTTGATTTTGGAATATATTTCTATTTTTTAAAATCATCTGTTAAAATGCAGTATTCTTAGAGGAGCTAAAGTTAATTAGCTTTCTCTGTCCTTATCCAAGAGCTTCTTGGTAGAATGCCAGCTGGAGGAAGAGCCCCACTGGGGAGGGGGAAAAGTATCAAAGAAAAGTGATAGTGGATGTCCAAGGAATTTGAAGAGAGGGGTTGGATGAGGTCAGAAAGAAAGAAAAGGCAAACAGAGGGTTTGGGGATTAAGAAAACTTGGACTTTTTGAAGACAGAGGAAAAGAGCTTGCCCATTCTGAGGAAAGCAGAGATTGAGTGGGTCACTGTGGTGTCATGTATTAAAGGGTGCCAAAAGTACTTATGTCCAGAGTACACTGGAAATAGCCTCCTCTTCCAAGATTCTTTGTATTAGTTAAGGGTCATCGCTATACCCATCTTTTCTATTGTGGGAGACAAGTTGTCAGGATGGAAAACATGGATTATGTAGACAGTACCGTGTGAAGGGTGGAGGAGCGACTTGAAATGGTTCCTGTCCTCAGGGAAACTTACAAAATAGATTGGAGGAAAGAGAGACACATAAAGGAATACAGAGCCATGCACAGCCATCCAAGGAAACTATAATATGTGCAATGGAGAACCAAATAAATGAATGGCCCCACAGCAAAAGCCTCCGGATCATTATGACTGATCTATTATCTTACATCATATGTAAATAAACATTAGATGAGAATTTTAAGTATTTTTATATGATGGGAAGAAATGTTATTTAATAATTATTAGAAATAAGGGCTATTTTACACATGCAATATGCACACCCACCTGTTAACCATAAACCTGATTGCCGAATACCATCCCTGACACAGAACATACTTTTTGGCAGCCAGGACACCACACAAATACCGCATCGGCATACCGTCCTGGGCACACCCTGCAGTTCGGCATGTCATGGCTCTCACTCACCCACATCCACAAATTCGTATTTCTCTCTGTCCACGTCATCCTCCTCGGTCACTCTCCTGCTGCCTCACACCCAAAGAACCTGCCATTCAGCCACTCTAGAGTCCTCCAGGCACTCGCCTCCCACCTTCATCAGAACATGCCCCGGCCCACTCGGTCACTCATGCGACCTGGACCCCATGCTAGGCGGTTTCATACACTCCTCCACCCCTGATTTCCATGACCTGGGAGTTCCTGTTATGCCAGTCTTCAGAGATCACTCCCACTGCACCACTTCCTCCTTGGCATCCGCTCCAGGATCAAAGAACTTTGCTCAAGGAAGGTGCAGAACCACAGAAACCTCACCCATTTCAAATCTCGGAATTCACCGAACAACCACAGCAGGACCCTGGGTGCCAGGACATCCTTTCAGTCTTATTTGCTGGTCATTCTCTAGAAACTGCACAGAGGCTACTCAGTCCCTCCCATCCCCATGGTTCCTCCAGCAGGTGTCTCAGCTCCTGCCCTTCTTAGAGGATTGAAGGCAGCTGGTGAGAAATGCCCCAGTGACCCTGTACCCCACTGGCTCTCCATCCTCCCTCCAGTCTTAGGCTCTGTCCTCCTTTCTTCAGCCAGCTCTTCCTCTCTTAGCCAGGTGACTTCATTTCTTGCATCCTGGGTGCCTTGCCCCATACCTCTTCTTCCCTTCAAAATATAGTCAGACGACAAATGTCCACAAGTCACATCTTACCAGCGCTATTGTCCTTTCATGCTACTACCCAACTCTCCTTCCTTACCCTGTGAAATGTCCCCAAATATAATCTATCCATATTTCCACCATTATCCTTCTATCCAGTCTCTCCTAAATTATGCACAGCCCAACTGCTTCTGTAGAATGATCACAGATTCGGGGAAACGCCTGGCTGTTGGGTGCCTCGTGGCTCAAATGCTCAGATTCCGAGATCTCAGAGAACTAACAACTCACCAAGATTTGTGCTCCCAGCAATCAAAAAAGCTGAATGACCCTAGGGTAAATGTATTTACCAGGTGCTTCTCCCTGGTAGCCTCCTCTGCTGGCTAGGGACCTATCAACAAACGCCCTCTGTTCCTTCCATTACCGTTGCCACCACCGTGCATGGCAGGCTGACAGAGGCGAAGGCCAACTGCATGCAGCGCGAGGTCTGTCTGTGCACCCCCTCAAGCTCCCGACCGCCACTCCCAGCTGGCCTTCATCCTGCTGGTGCCCATCCTGGGGGGTCTTTCAGCATCAATCTACCTTGTAAAACCAAGCTGCCTTCACTGACCAGCTCCCCTACTCTGCCCCTGCTCCCCAGCTCAAATCTCATCGCCGGGTTCCAAAGTAGCCAACACTAAAACCACACAAACCTGTTTTCCTGGAAAGAGGGAGGGAGGCAGCAGGTTGCAAAGGCAGTGAGCCAGAAATCAAGGTACGCAATCAGACAGGTGCCAGGGAATTTTAGGAGACAAACCAGATATTTGAAATCAACTCTCTCATGGACAATTCTGGATTTGTGGACTGCACAGATATAATGGAAAGGTTACAGATCTGGATCTATTTCTAGAACAGATAGAAATAAAAACTTATGATACATGCGAAAAAATGAAACATGACCAAAAGACTGAAAAGCAGAAGGAACACAGATCAGATTCTTATGTTACCAGGCAAGAACTTTAACATAACTATGATTAATAATTTTTCACCCTTAAGCAGTCATGCTCTACTTACAGCCTCAGGTCCCTCATTTGTAAAATGAGGTTTAAATGGATATTTTGTCGGGGAGTGGTGGCTGACACCTGTAATTCTAGCACTCTGGGAGGCCGAGGGGGAGGAAAGGTGGGTGTCGCTTGAGCTCAGGAATTCGGGACCAGTCTGAGCAAGAAGGAGACCCTGTCTCTACTAGCACGTGCCTATGGTCCCAGCTACTCGGGAGGCTGAGGCAGGAGGATTGCTTGAGTCCAGGAGTTTGAGGTTGCAGCGAGCTATAATGACACCACTGCCCTCCACCCTGCAACAGAGCAAAACTCTGTCTCAAAAAAAAAAAAAGAATACTCTTGGAGTTCGTGTAGAAATTAACTCTTTCGACTCAGCTCCCAACTTGGCTGGTAGCCAATGTTGGCAGCCCCTCACTTGGAAGCACAAAAGTCTTAGGACAGAGGACCCTATGACAATAAGCCCTTTCCTTATCTTCTCTCTGCACCCTTGTCCACCTTCTACTCTCTCCTGTGCCCTGCCTCCTCCCATTTCTGTTTTTTTCTGTTTGTCTTCTCCCTTTCTCCACTTTGGAGCTTCATTTTCCATCTCAGCAAAGCAATCACATTTTTCCCATTTATTCTGAAGGTTATAGGAGAAATTGATGGTGGAGCACAGTGTCTGGCCCCTCAAAAGTGGTCTGAGAACTCATAGTTCGCAAACGTCTACATCTTTAAAAACAGTTCTGGTACCCAAAGTAAAGCAACAACTCAAAAGGATTCAAAACGTCTGTCCTCTGATGGGAAGGACCAGGTGGCCTCAGGAGGCCTGACTGAAGCCGTGTGTGCACACAGAGTGCTTTAGCGAAGGCCACAGAGGCGACTACCCAGTAAACAAGGTATATTCAACACGCAGAGTTATTTCCTTTTCCATCCGAGACTGAAGGTAGGGGGCACAGATCCACAGATAAAAGACAACAGGGAGATAGGCAAACAACACCACAGAGATACCAACAATATTTTGGAAGATGGAAAACAGATGAACAATGGAAAATGACTGAGCGGTCCAGACAGACCCTAAGCCCATTGAGGGGAAAGTCCAAGCCAGAAGTAGGCAGACTCGTGTTGCAGAACTTCACAACGGCTCGGGCGTTAGCAACACCAGAAACTAAAGACAAGAGTGAGGCACGGGGCCAAAACCGAGAGGTTTGATCGGAGAGCCGTGTGAGAAACAATTGGACCTTCCCTGCGCTCTCCTCCACCCTAGAAGACAAGCTATTACCCTGGCAGAAGACTGGAGCTTTACTCTTAGCAGAAATTGAGACAGAGGGATCGTAGGAGACTCCAGCATCTCAGGCCCAGCTGAGGGTGGGAATGAAGGACCAATACTGAAAACCGGTGGATTCATTAAAAATTTACACAATGAATCTGGGACTCTCTAGCTCCCTTCTCATGCTTGGTTCCGGAAAGCTGGCATCTAAGCATATATCTCCCTGTGGTAGACAGAATGATGGCCCACCAAAGATGTCCACATTCTAATCCCTGGAACCTGTGGCTGTGTTACCTTGCATGGCAAAAGGGACTTTGCGGGTGTGATTAGGTTAAGGATTTTGAGGTGGGGAGGTTATGTTGGATTATCCAAGTGTGCCCAATGCAATCACAGGCTCATTTTAAGAACTGTGCACAAATACTGTACTCTAGTTAGTAAATTTACTTTGTATAGGGGTATGGATTAGCAATTCTGAAACTGTTTTATGCATATGCTACAACTGAACGAGTAAGTAAATACATTGAGAGTAATGAGAACCAGACTTCTTTCTCCGGGTGTGAGAAAGGAGTTACAGACAAGGAAAGGGGCAAAGCTAAATGAATTCTATAGTGTTGGATTATACACACACACACACACATATAATGTATATACATAATGTATTATGTGTACACACACAAATGTGTGCACTTATAAATATTTATACATATACAGATCAATAAAGATGTGTGTGTGTGAGTATATATACATATATTTTGTATTTCTTTGTACTGAGTGGGCCCAGAAGCAATGATGTCTAGTAACAATGAGAATATACGGTGCCAAAATCTTGAATCTTAAATACCATTCTCCAATAAAAGGAGCCAGGGTCATTTTTCCTTGGAGAAATGATTGATTGCAGTGGGGAGGCAGGGAACATTCAAGATAAGCCTGGAATATCTTGTAATTGCTCATAAAATGCTGGAGTCATGTTGAAAGGACACAAGCATCAGTGAAGAAACTCCCAATGGCCGAATCTAGAACAATTTGAGCAACAAAATAAGTAGTAATGAATTATAATCCATAGAATAAAAGGAATGTGAATGAGCCATATTAATAGAAAAAAAGTAACTGAATAAATAAATAGGAGAGAGAGAGAACAGCTTTTCCTTATAGTAGAATTCCAGTTAATAAATGTACAAGGAATGATAGAAATGGAAAAGTCACCATTTGGCAAACTCCACAGTAATAATTGTTGTGGACAAGAAACATCAATGGATGCTGAAATTGGTGGATCAAAGTACGAAGAGAAACAGGACAGCCGCATAGTCAGAAAATGTCTCCTCACAAGACTTTTATTATTATAATTACAAAGAGAAAAAATAGTAACTTTACAGTGAAGAAACCTGGCAGACATCCTAAGTGATCAAAATGAACATCACTAGTAATGAAACAGGAAATGTAGTTCCTGATAGAATGCACTAGAGCACATTACTCTTGTTCTGTCCTTACAAAAATGTAAAATATTGACATAAGAGAAGATCAAATAATCCCAAGTTGAGGAACATCCTACAAATTATAAGGTCAGTATTCTTCAAAATTGTCAAGGTCGTAAATGACAAAGACAGACCTAGAAATTAACCCAGATTACAGGAGACCAGGGAGAGATGGCAACTAAATGCAATGTAGGACCCTGGATGACATCCAGGAGCAGAAAAGAGTTATTCTAGGGACAATTGGCAAAATTCTAATAAGGTCAATCAACACTTAATAATATTATACCATGTTAATTTCCTGGTTTGGTTATGGTTATGTAAGATGGCAACATTAGGGGAAACTGTGAATGAAATAAGAGAATTTAGTGTACTATTTTTGCAACTTTTAAGTCTAAAATTATTTCTAAATAATTTTTTTAAAAATCAAATAGTAATTATTGCTCTCCTATTTTTTATCAATGAAAGACACAGATAACTATGAGCTTTACAAATCAATACCATATTTCATTACCACACCAAGTTAATGTATAATAAATTCAGCCTAGAGCAACAAAATTTGACATTTTAACCCATGTAATCTTATTAAAGATAGGTGCTTTCTGTTGAAATACTAAAAACAGCTCACAGATTTCATTCTCATCTTTGAGGACTTTTAGGAGCACGAAGTTCCCAGATTGGTAAATCACATAAATGGAGTCCAGTATAGCTTTGATAATTTGTTTTCTCTTTTCTCTTCTTAAGGTTAAACCACAGCTTGAAGAAAAAACAAATAAGACTTATGAAGAATTTGAAGCTACAGAGTATAAAACTCAAGTAGTTGCTGGAACAAATTACTACATTAAGGTTAGAGTTCAACATCCACCTTAACACTAAACAACATTATATTTCTCAATTTACATAAAATGTTTCCTGTTTCCCCTACCATCTAAGACTGTAGGCTTAGATGTCAGACCACCCTGGGTTTAAACCCTTGCTGGACTTGTTCTACTAATCAGAACCTGTGTGATTGAAGCTCCCTCCTCATCCTCTCTGAGCCTTCATTTCCTCTTCTGCACAATGGGGGTAATAACCTACTTTGCAGGGTATTGTGAGGTATACACGAACTAGGAATTTACTGAGCACTATTCTAACAGCTGGACATGCATTATTTCATGTAATCCTCACAACAAATATATGAGCTAAGTATAATCACTTCTCTTGTGTTACTGATGAGAAAATTGATCCGCGACTGGTGAAGTAACTAACAAAGGTCACAAAACTATAAGAGTAGAGTCAGGATTTGAACCCAGGTAGTCTGATGCTTACCTACTGGCTGTGCTGCCTCTAGTAATGTTTGCAAAGATTGATGCCCTGTTCCAACTACAAAGAAAGTGTTTTTAAAAGGTTACGTTGTTCAGTGAAAAGAACATAGATGTTGGAGCCCAACAGATCTGGGTTTAAATATTGGCTCTGCCACTTACTAGCTGAGAGATTTATGGAAAACTACTTAATCTCTCTTAACGTTTTTCCACGTCTGTAAAATTGACATGGTTCTGCCTTTCTTCAGGCCTACAATAATAAGTAAATATAATCATGTATATGAGATACTCATCACAGTGTCTGGCTCATAGTAAACATTTGATAAATGGCAATTGTAAGGATAGGAAGTAACATCAGAACCCAATAAATATTATTATAAGACAAAACTTTTATTGTTTCAACCAAGAACAAAAGTAAAAGTTCCTACCATGAGTTTACCGGTCGCAGATTCATGTCCAAACTGCTGTTTCTAACTTCATACCAATGACTTCCTAGCAAGACCCCTGTAATTTAGAAGGGAGGCTGTCTGCCCGCTGTGCCCTGCTCAGTCCTACCAGTGGGTATTTATCAAATGGGTTCTAACATAGGCGTGGGAACCATGCATCCCAAATTTTCTAGGCAATTCTGATCTTCTCCCATGTCAAACTGCATGGCAAATAAAGTGTCACAATTTGGGAGTCAGAAAACAGCATCACCAAAAATATAGGCTGTCACTTGTTTTCTTGCTCTGTGCAACTTTGAAAATAAAATGCAATTCTGGGATGTCATTTGTGCTCAGATTATAACTTAAAAAGTAACAAAATAAACCTGGGGCCTATGCCCATTGCCATGCTATTAGTTTTCCCTTTCTCTCATAAAATAAGGTGGTGAGTTTATGGAAGTAACGAGTCTAAGAATGGTGGGATGGTCTAGCAATGCTGGCTCCCAAGGGCTTACTGCACTGTCTTTACGGGCTTGGAGATCTTTCACTTTATGGAGGCCTCTCTGAGTGAATCTTTTTCTTTTTCTTTTTTTTAATTTCCTTCAGGTACGAGTAGGTGAAAATCGTTATGTTCACTTGAAAGTATTCAGAGGTCTTTCTAGAGAAAATCAGGATTTGGAACTTTCTGGTTACCAGACTGACAAACGCAAGGAGGATGAGCTGAGCGGCTTTTAGCAACATGTTCCCAAAGTATTCTGGTTCCTTCCACGGGCTATTGAGAAATGATCCTTTCTAATAAATATAACCAAAAATAAAGAAGTATTGCTTTTCAAATAAATTATTTCTTCAATTATTTCTCATTTATTGTATTAAATAGAAATTACGTTTTCTTTCTCAAAGTCCGTGTTATTGCTTTGCAGTATAAATTCTATACAAATCGATGTCAGTTGGAAATCTGGTAAAAATTAGTCAGGCCTAATGCAACTGACTAAAGGATACTACCACGTCCACCACAGGCAGGCGGGATCATGGACTATCAGTTAACCAATCTCCTTGTTTCCTGTGGTTCCTGAGACCCCCGACATTCCATCTCTGCCCTCACAATTTAAAATTAAATCAAGTATTTTTAGTTTGAAACAATTTTAAACTTACAGAAAATTGTAAAAAATCCCCACTTTTTTCCTGGACATTTGAGAGTAAGTTACCTACCGTGAAGCCCCATCACCAACTAATACTTTAGTGTGCATGTCCTACAAACAAGGATACTCCCCTGCATAACTGAAAATTAACATAAATCAGAAAATTAACATTAATACACTTCTAGCCTCTGATTCTCAGATACCACTCAAATTTCCCTAGTTGTCCCAATAATGTTTATTACAAAAAAATCCAAGCCAGGTGAGGTGGCATGCACCTAGCTACTAGGGAAGCAGAGGTGGGGGAATCTCCTGAGGCCAGGAGTTCCAGGCTGCAGTGAGCTATGATCTCGCCTGTGAATGCCACTGCACTCCAGCCTGGGCAAGATAGCAAGATCCCACATCTTAAAAAAAAAGATCCAGTCCAAAACCGTGTGCTGTATTTAATTGCCATTTTCCTCTTGTTTAACACCTTTATTGAGATATAAATTACATACCATACAATTCACCCATTTAAAGTGTACAATTAGCTTTTAATATATTCACAAATGTGTGTAAACACTACCACAGTCAATTTTAGAACATTTTCATCACCTCCAAAAGCAACCCCATACCCTTCAGCTACTGCTTCCCGATCTTCCTCCATACCCCCAGCCCCAAGCACAGACTACTTTACCTTCTGTCTAGATTTGCCTAGTCTAGACATTTCACATATATGTAATCATATACTGTGTGTTTTTTTGTATCTGGCTTCTTTCACTTAGCCAAATGTTTTCGAGGTTCATCCGTGCTGTAGCATGTATCAGTATTTTATTCCTATTTATGGCCAAATATTCCATTTCATGTACTTTGTTTATCTGTTCATCAGTTGATTGGTATTTGAGTTACCTTCATTTTTTGACTATTATGAACACTGCTACTGTAAACATTTGTATACAAGTTTTTGTGTGTACATATATTTTCATTTCTCTTGGGTATATACCTAGGAGTGAAATTGCTGGTTCATACGGTAACTAACTCTATGTTTAATTGAGCAATTTACAGACTGTTTTCCAAAGTAGCCTTTTATTTTACATTCCTACCAACAGTGTATGAGGGTTCCAATATCTCCTCTCCACATCCTCACCAATACTTGTTATTATCTGATAATTTGAGGCTAGCCATCCTGGTGGATGTGAAATATCTCATTGTGGTTTTGATTTGTACTTCCCACAGGCCTAATGAAGTTGAGCATCTTTTCATGAGACGACAAGCCATTTCTGTATCTTCCGTGGAGAAATGTCTATTCAGATTCTTTGCCCATTTTTTAATTTCGTTATTTGTCTTTTTATTATTCAGTTCTAAGAGTTCTTTGCCTATTGTCTTGATCTGCTTTCTGTTGCTTATAACAGAATACCCCGAACTGGGTAATTTATAAAGAGAAGGAATTTATTTCTTACAGTTATGGAGGTGAGAAGTCCAAGGTCAAGGGGCCACATCTGGCGAAAGCCTTCTGGCTGGTGGAGACTCTCTGCAGAGTCCTGAGGCAGCACAAGGCATCGCACGGTGAAGGGGCTGAGCCTGCTCACTCAGGTCTCTCTTCCTCTTCTTATAAAGCCACCAGTCCCACTTCCACAATTACCCATTAATCCATTAGTCCATGCCCTCATGACCCAACCACCTCTTAAAGGCCCCACCTCTCAATATTGCCACACTGGGGATTAAATTTCAATAAGAGTTTTGGAGGGGACAAATATTCAAACTATAGCATATATTCTAGATATAAGTCCCTTATCAGATATATGGTTTGTAAATATTTTCTCCCATTTTGTAGTTCTCTTTTCACTTTCCTGATGGTGTCCTTTGAAGCACAAAAGTTTTTAATTTTAATGAAGACCATATTATTTTTTTCTTTTGTTGCTCAAGCTTTTGGTATCATAACTAAGGATCCTTTGCCAAATCCAAACTCATAATGATTTACTCCTATGTTTTCTTCTAAGAGTTGTATAGTTTTAGCTCTTAGATTTAAATCTTTGATCCCCTTTGAGTTCATTTTTGAATATGGTGTGAGGTAAGGATGCAGCTTCATTCTTTTGAATGTGCTATCGAATTGTCCCAGCACCATTTGTTGAAAAGACTCTTCTTCCCCCTGTTGAATGGTCTTGACATCCTTATTGAAAATCAGTTGATCATAGATGCGTGAGGCACCCCTATCTTCCTCACCCCACCACCTGCACCCCCTAATCCACACTTACCCCATTCTGGTGCTCAGGCTGACACGCTGCCCTGGGCCACCATCACCATCCCTCTACCCAAGTGCCTGCCTTCTCCACTCCAGCTGTGCTCTACCACCCTGGGTGGGCACCTACCGGGGAAGCCAACTCCAGCATCTAGTTTGGGACCATCCCAAACCAATGTCTGCTTTCCTTGGCCCTACTTAATGGATTTTGGACTGAATCGTTTGGGAAGGAGAGGGGAAGAAGAAGTGGAAAGGAGAGTGAGGAAAAAGGAGAGGAAGGGAGCAGGAAAGAGAAGAGAAAACTTGTTTTAAAGATGCTCTAAAGTTTCCCTCTGGGCTCTGCACTCTGCCCACCACCATACTGGTGGCACTTGCCAATCCCCCTGTCCCAAATAATAATAATAATAGTTAATATATGGTAAGTGCTTACTATACTCCAGGTAGTATGCCAAAGACTTTACAGATGTAACTCATTTAATTTTCGTAACAACCTCATGTGATAAACATCCCCTCTTTCTAGAAGACTGAGTGTAGAAATGTTAAGTTACTTGTACAAGGCCACGTGACTAGTCAGTAGAGAAGTGAGGATATGATTCCAGGCTGTTTGCCTCCAGGGTCAATGCTCTTAACCTCCAAGCGCTATGAACACATGCTCGGAATTCATTCTCTCAGCTATTCTGACCCCTGAAGCAGATAAGGAAGTGAGAGTTGAAACAGTGGTGTTTTTTATAACCACTGCCAACTCTTAATGTTTTGTAATAGAGAAACTATCCTATTCATCTGCCTTCAGCTCCCAGCACATTAACAGTCCGTAATTGAAAAATGTCTCCACTGGCTAATCGGTGTTAATGCTGTAGAGCTCTTACGTAGCAGGAACAACCACAGACAATCCCACTGGCCTGAGAATAATAATCAGCTCTATAAACAAATTTCAATGACCCCATGTGGTTTTTTATAATCCTCCCCCTTAACTAGCTACTTGAACTTTTTCAGTTGTTTTCCAGAAATGGCAGAATTTCTGCAAGACAAAGGAGTTGAGATTCCAAAGGGCTCTGGTTAGACTTCCTGACCCCAGACTCACCATCCCCCACAACCTTCCCCAGTGCACATCTCCTGTATTCTCCAGGAGACAAATTTGAGGCTGCTTCTCCTATTCTCCTGACAGGTGTCTTTTGTTTTTTGTGTTAAAAAATTCCTTTCCTCCTTGATCATCCTCAGTGTCTCAATAATTGGCTCTCTGCGTATCGAGCAAACAGACCTAGGCCAGATGCTTTCTGGGTTTGGTAACCATAAGGATCCTTTTCTGAGCAATACAAACAGACACGCGCATCTATAGCTATATACACAGAGCTGCTGATTAAAGATACATGAAATTCCAAGATTAGGATGATTAGATTTACTTTATCCTGATTTTGGTATGGAAAGTCTGGATATATCATGGATATATCACATGTTTGAGAATTAATCTAATAAGGGACAGATAGAACCTATGCAAAGAAAGTCATGCATTGCATAACGGCATTTTAGTCAAAGATGGATCGCCTATAACAACAGTGGTCTCATAAGATTATAATGGAGCGGAAAATTCCTATCACCTAGTGACATCATAGCTGTCTTAATGTCTTAGCATAACACACCACTCACGTTTGCGGTGATCCTGGTGTAAACGAACCTACTGCACTGCCAGTCGTATAAAAGTTTACCACATACAATTATGTACAGTACGGAAGACTTGATGATAAATGACTGTTACTGGTTTATGTATTCACTATACTTTTTATTTTAGAGTATACCCCTTCTACTTATAAAAAAAAAGTTAACTGTAAAACAGCCTCAGGCAGCTCCTTCAAGAGGTGTTACAGAAGAAGGCATTGTCATAGCAGATGACAGCTCCATGTGTGTTGCTGCCCCTGAAGACCTTCCAGTGGGACAAGACGTGGAGGTGGATGACAGTGATATCGATGACCCTGACCCTCTGTAGGCCTAGACTAATGTGTGTGTTTGTGTCTTCATTTGTAACAAAAGAGTTTAAAAAGTAAAAAAATAAAAAAATATAAAAATAGAGAAAAGCTTATAGAATAAGGATATAAAGAAAAATATTTTTGTACAGCTTTACAATGTGCTTGTGTTTTAAGCTAAGCGCTATTACAAGAGTCAAAATGTTTAAAAAATTAAAAAGTTTATAAAGAAAAAAGTTATAGTAAGCTAAGATTATTATTGAAGAAAAAATTTTTTTATAAATTTCACGTAGCCTAAGTGTACAGTGTTGATAAAGTCTACAGTGGTGTACGGTAATGTCTAGGCCTTCACATTCTCTCACCTCTCACTCGCTGACTCACTCATAGCAACCTCCAGATCGTTCATGGTAATTGCCACATTCAGGTATACTCCTTTTTATCTTTTATACTATATCTTTACTGTACCTTTTCTATGTTTAGATATGTTTAGACACACAAATACATACCATGGTGCTACAACTGCCTGCAGTATTCAGTATAGTCACATGCTGCACAAGTTGGCAGCCTAGGAGCAATAGGCTATGCCATGTAGCCTAGGTGTGTAGCAGACTATAGCACCGAGGTTTGTATAAGTACACTCTGTGATGTTCACGCAATGATGAAATTGCCAACAACACATTTCTTAGAACATATCCCTGTCATGCAACACATTGACTGTACAACACTTCACCATGCAAAATAAAAGACCTAAATAGATGGATAAACATATTCTGTTGCTGGTTAGGTATACTTCATGTTAAAAGAACATAACAAGAAATAAAAATAGGAAAAAACATCAAGTAATGTGTGCAGTAATTCTCAATCTTGCCTGCATATTAGAATCACTTAATTTACAAATTAATAACAACAAATCCGGGTTGGAGTACCACCGCAGATCAATTAAATAAGAATCTCTAGGAAATTGTCTAGGCAATTCTAACAGCAGCTAGGCTTGCATGCTACTGTGCCATAAAGGGAAAAGGTTTAATGAAAATATTTGCCCTAATAGAATTGAAAAGTTTAAAGTTTAAAATTTATTATGAAATGTTTCACTGTCTGGCAGTAGGTTAGAAAGAGAATATATACTGGGAACAGAAAAAAAAAGTCATAAAATATGAGCAAAATCTGTTCAAGCCAGGTGATAGAAAAGCAATATGACAATATTTTTTTTATTTACTAAATGCCATTGAAAAATTACATTTTGGAAGATAATCATTTGGATCCATATTTCATATATACCATAATAAATTACAAATTGGTTAAAAAGTGACAAACGAGAATAGTTTAAAAACAACTTTCATCTAGATGACTTTTTAAAAGGGAGTAGCTTATTTTAAAGGATTAGGAAGTGGTGTTCGAACAATTAGACTTATTCTCCAAGAACTGTTGAGATTCCCAGAGTAATGAAAAGAAAATAGACCTATAATTGGATAAATTGCTGATGGATAGTGGTTGAAAGTTTTTTGGTCATTTAGCACTTAAAGGAGCAAGTTTCCCCCCACCAAAAAAAACTGTCTTCCCTTAGCAGTACCATTGCAATCAAAGGAAAAATTACAGTTCTGAAATATTTCCCCCACCAAATTTGAATTGGGATCTGGGAGTAAGAATTTGTATTCAATTGCAAAAATTATTTTGCCTGACCCCAAAAAGAGAGACTGAGGGAATGCACTCTTTCCTTGCAGGGGTGAGGAACTCAATCCCAGCTGTGACAGGCACTCCCAGAATTTTCTGCCAGACTGCATTTTTAAATGACTGGTATTGGGCCGAGTGAGGATTCAGAGTGTATGACTCTCCCAGGGTTGTGGGCAATGCCTGTTTCTCTGGGAAGCAGATTTCCTCTCCTACCTGAGGGACTCAATTATTTTCTGTCTAGTTCCTCATTCAGGAGAGGGCCAAAGATTCAACGTGGGCCCCTGGAGGCTCCTGAGGCTTCCCTTGCTGTACGTGAAGTTTGGACACAGTGGCAAGTCTCTCCCAAGGAGCTATCCAAGCACTGCTGGTCTAAATGGCAGTATGAGAAGTACCGAATAAAGACAAAATGTCTTCATGTCCAGCAGTCTTCTGCCTTTATCTCCCTGGCCAGAACTGTCTCACTCTACCTGGAGCTGCAAGGGAAGCTCGGTATACTGCTACCCTAAACAAAGCCAGGATTTTATTGGTAAGGAAGATGAAAATGGATATAGAATAGGAAACCAGCCGTGTCTCGCATCCCAGGCACTGAGAACCACAGTGCCAGCCCTCACAAACAGGTGGAGGAAAGATAAACCAACAATTTAACATAACAGTGTAATAAAGATCATGACAGAGGTATTATTTTGCTTAAAGATCTGATAGTTGAGACCCGAAGTGTGATTGGAGTTGGCCAGGGAAGACAGAACACACGGAAGTTCGAAGGTTAAGACTGGGTCTTTTTCGGGAATGGAAAGCAGTTCAGTGTTGCTGGGGAACAGAGTGCAGCATAAAGAGCAGTGAGGTTGGAGGAAAGCAGGAGCCCGAGCACAGACATCCTAAGCCGTTTAAAGGAATCTGTACTTACCAAGACAGCGAGAAGCCACTGAAGGATTTTAAGCAGGAGACAGATTTTGCTTGCTAGTTTTCAAAACTGGAGTGTAAGAATTATTTAACATATAGCAATTATCTAAGTGTCAATGAATTAGCTATCCCTCCTTAATGCACTAGGAGACTCACAAATTCACCTAGGCCAAGTGCTCTCCCCTTTAACAGAGGTGCCTTCAGCTGGCCACTGCATTCAGAAGCTGGGAGTTACCTTTGCTTAAACGTTTTATTAACATTTTGAATTTCCTTCCCAACATAACACTGTGGGATAAAATGCTGTGGAAATGCTACCCCTATCAGGAGTGATCACTTTCTGTTTTATTTATTCTTCAATGTTTATGCCCAATAATAAGAACTTTTTAAGGGTCAATCAAGTCAATCAAGGGTATTCTACAAAGGTAAGTACACACAGAAATTGTGAATAATCGAAGCAATCGCTAACACACTTGATTAGATCATCTAACTCTAGGTATTCATTTTTCTTAATTTAAAATAGGACCACGGAGGATCATTTGAGGCCAGGAGTTCAAAATCAGCTTGGGCAACATAGCAAGACCCCATCTCTACAAAACACTTAAAAAAGCATGGTGGGGCACACCTGTAGTCCCAGCTACTTGGGAGGCTGAGGTGGGAGGATTGCTTGAGCCCAGAAGTTTGAGGCTGCAGCGAGCTATGATCAGCCACTGCACTCCAGCCTGGGTGACAAAATGAGACCCTGTCTCTAAAACTAAATAAATAAAAAATATTAAATGGGACATGTTTCATTAACCTCCCAGTTTACAAGATTACAAATGTATCATTCCTGCACATGTGGCACATTAGCAGGGCCTACTGCAGTAGCACTGAGTATATTATCATTGTTTCCCAAATTGCTATCTCTGGAACACAACTTAGAGAATGACCTTTTGGAAAATTCCCTTTTTTGCTACTGCACTTATTTTGTACATTCCAATCTCAAGTAAACTGGCTTTTCAAAGACAAGGGCATTATAATATTCTCCAATCAGTAGAAAAAAATAGTTTGCAACCCACTCTCCACCTCATCCCTAATTTCTTTGTTTTTTTTTTGCATTGAACTTTATCACATTTTAGTATACTATACAATTTACTTCTTTACTATTGTCCGTCTCTCCTCACTAAATGTAAGCTCTTTGAGAGCAGGTATTTTTGTTTTGTTCAGCGATGTAATGATAGTGGCTAACAGTGCTAGAATCTGCAAGGTATTCAAATATTTGTTAAAAAGAATTTGCAAATGTATTATCATAGGTGTTTCTTCACATGGCTGCCTTCTGTCCTGCTGAGGAAGGGCGAAACTCATCTCTGAACTTTTGCATAATCTACTTCTTCTCTTTTTGTGCGTCTGTCACCGAATCCTACTCATCCTTCAAGCAACAAAAATCAGTAAGGTGGTAATCACACACAAGACCTTTTGTTTCGGCAGGCAAATCAGCTTTCAAAAGCAACGTGTCACCCATCTTCATATCTGAGGCTTTCATTGCCATTCATCAAAAATTAAACCTATTCATTTATACTAAATCACTCATTGCCATAATTGCACATTTTTCATAATATCTGTTACAATGGAATGATTCAGTGATCTTACTAACATAACTGGCTTAGCTAGAGGCATTTTGGCAGACCTGAAATTCTGGAAAGGCTGTTATGAATCCTTTCCAAGGATCTGAATTCCCTCCTGAGCAGTAGCATCAGGAAGATCTTTATCGTCTTTTCATTATTGTGTTCATCCTTTCAACTCACTCATCCATTCAAAGATGATTACACATCAACTTTAGAGAAAATCTTTTTCACTGCTGACGCCTAGGAAATTTTTCTCACTCAGAAGACTAGAATATTTCCACAAAAGTAGGTCTTGTTCTATCAATATTCCCAACAAACTAAAAGCATGACCTATAGTAAGAGCTCAAAAAAGTTCTGTTCCTTTATTGCTTATTTCCAAATGCATCTGATGAAAGTCAATGTACACAGGCCTATCAGGGACCTTCTTGGTCAATCCAACTGGGCCAGAGCCAGGTGGCTTGTGTTTAGATCACTGTGGTAGGCAGAATCCTAAATTGGCTCCCCAAGATGTCCTACTTTAAGCAAGGATGTCCCACTCCCAGAAAAGGAATGGGGACCTCAGTCTAACAATGCAAGGATTTGAATTCTGCCAACAAACTCAATGAGTTTAGAAGTAGATTTTTGCCTTACAGACTCTAGACAATAGCCCAGCCTGGCTCTCAGCTTGATTTCAGCTGTGTGAAACCCTAAGCAAAGAATCCATCAAGTCAAGCCTGCCCGGATTTTTGATCTCCAGAACTGTGAGGTAACAGACAGATGTGATAGTATGCTGCAAAGTTTGTGGGAGTTTGTGAAGCAGCAATAGAAAACTAATATAATCATTCTGTATTAGAAAGTGTTTCTTTGCAACAACCAAATCCTGCAATTACAGTAGAGTTTTTACTGACTCATTTACTAACATGCAAGCCCTCCTGCTTTTCCATTTCCTGAATTTCTGTTTTCCATGGAAATACTGTCCAGGAAAGGATTCCACCTCAAATTATTTTTTACATTTGAAAACAAGTTAAAGTACTAAAAAAAAAAAAAAAAAAAATCTTCGGACAGTGTCCAGCTCATAATACTACCCTTTTATAATCAACCGACATTCTGAATCAAGGACCAGAGATGAAACAAAAAATAAAAAATTATTATAATCAACCCAAAGATAAGTCAAGGGATAAACTCATCAATAACCAAAAGGTCCACATCTGTGCCAATAAATTTGTAAAACTAAAAAAAGTACAAAGGAAATAAAATTAGATATTGAAACTATAAATCTCTTATGAGAACTTACTGTCTTAACATAGAAAGCAATCAAGTACTTATGTACACTGAGTCAGAAAATTATTTTAATAGTTACAAAACTTTTTTTTTATAGAATCAGTATAAAATAGCAGTTGATTTCTTCATAATTATCAGAATTATTTGTACTTGAGGTCTTGGCTAAGTGGGGCTGAAATCAACAAAGGTCTTGGACTGTTGGCTCAGAAATCATCCTAGGAAGCCCACCCTGTTGATATCTGTCATGCTTAGCTCTTATGAGATGACCCGGTCCTTTAAATAAAAAGTATCTTTCTTTCTTTATTCATTCTTTGGAGGCTTGAAGTGAATTCGGCAGCGTTCATTAAACACCTAAAATATTTGAACAGAAACAAAAGTCACTAAGTCATCCTGTATAAAGCAGGCCTGGAACTAAATTCAATGTGGAGTGTGTCAGGAGGACATTATGTCTGTCCCAGGTCAACAGATCCAGGAAACAGAAGAGTTTCCTCATCAGTTTGGTTTTCAGGTGCTTGAGTACATAAGATGCCTTGATACCCACTTACAAGACAATTTTAATATTTTAATAAAATTAAGTTACTCAGGAAAAAAATCATGAAGAGCCATTTAATTTAGTAACTAATAAACATCAGTTCCATATTCTGGACATATTTTGGACAATTAGATAAAAATAGCTAAAATACACTAAAGATAAAGCTTTTTCCTCTTTTTTAAGAATAGATTTTGTTATTTAAATATTTGTTGTACTTTTCTAAATTGTGCAGATTCTTCTCACAAGTAGGTATACTTGCCAGGTAGACCAATTTTTTGCTAAACTGTATGAATTTATTAATTTTTTGTTCTACTTACCTTGCTTCCTAAAAATCTAAATAAATAATAAATCGTAAATGCTTAAAGAACACCCAGTAACTAAATGTATTTCAATATGGGACTGTGTTGAAGAAAAATTTGGTATGGTTATTCAGTAGAATACCTATGCAAGCTTAAAAAAGAATAAGGAAGCTTTTATGTTCTGATTTGAAAAGATCTCCAGCATATATTAAAGGAAAAAAACAAAGCATGGATAGTACAGTTTCATTTGTGCAATGAAGGCAGAAAAATACATACACACATAAAATGAGAAAAGGTAGGAATATACCACCCTTTCAGAGAAAAAAGTGAGAAGGACAGGAGACAGCTGAAGGGGAGGGGTGGGAGGCAGAATTTTTACTATATATCCTTTAATATTTAAAAAATGTTTCAATCACATGTCTAAAAATTTCTAGTGTCCAATTTAAAATATTCTAAAATCTAAAAGAATTTCTTCACAGAATTTACCCCCATACTTCCTTGTAAAGAATAAATCATTTTTAAATTACTTATGTCAGTTGCTGTTGACTATCATAAAAATAAAAGAAAAATCTACACAGGGAGCTTCTAAGGTACTGCATTATTCAATTTCTTCAATTAGATACACGAATGTTCATTTTAATAATATTCTTTAAATTCTACATGTTACATACTCTTTGGTATATGTATCTCACAATTAAAAGAAAACACGTTAGAAATTATATAGACTCTTTCTGGCCTTTCGTCTTATAACTCATCTCATTCCAGGTTCCAGTCCTGATATTTCCCTGAAATTCCCAATGTTCAAATCAGAGGAGGCCTCAGATTAGTGGCTTTGATACACTGGTTGGGATGATATATACAACCTGGCTGAGCCTCTCCAAATCCTTTTCCTAAGCAATTTCCTATCCAATGCACTTCTGCTGGCCTACTACACCACAGCTGCATTTTCTTCTTTTTAAAACAGGCAGGGGGCCTCATTTTCTGTTGCATGGATAAAGCATATTTTCTTTAAAACTAATATCAAATCTGAAACAGTTCACTCTTCCCTCTACATTTTTCATATATCATAACCTCTACCCTTGGTTTTCAAGCCAGATGTTCATTTGTACCCCTCCCTCACCCAATCCCAAGAGTAAATATTATTAATATTTCTCCAGAGAATATAAATGTACAAATACTGCCAAAATCTTTCAAGTGGCAAACACCTTATCACATTGGTAGAAAGGGCAGGAACAGGAAATCTTGGCAAAGAAGATGAGATAAAGAAATGTGATAAAGCAAAGAAAGTCAATTTGTATTTTGCAATTTATTCATGTCTCAGCAAGTTGGTACATTCTGTTTTTGGTTTAGTTAACCTCTCTCTTAAAAGCATATGGTTTAACACCACTTCATTAGTTAAATTCAAAAAATAAAACAGAATTTTCAGTTCATCCTTTGAGATTTAATAGATTTGTGCCCTTTAGAAATATTTTAGATGAGGAGTTTTAGAGAGGGGTAAATGGATATACTTTTACAGAAAACTAAAGTCAGAGTTTTGTGATTTTTGACTACATGTAAATTCCTGGGATCTGGTCCCCCAATCTAGTTCCTAATCAGAACTATGCAGCGGTAACAAGGAGCGTGTGAGTCAATGAGTAATTAAAAAGCCCCACTATCAGATACCAGGAAAGTTATGTACAATAAAAAGTTTCATGATCTGATACATTAGAGACAACCAACTGTAAAGGGTAGCTAACGATATGAAAATTTATGAAAAATACCTCAGCTCAAAAGGCTAATTTTAACAAATAACTTCCTTAAATGTTCTGAGTTAACTATAGTAATAACTCTATACATCAAATATGTCTGTAATGAGTATTAGGAGACAAAGGAATGTCTCCAATTCTGTTATGATAGCAGGTCACACAATTCTACCATATGCTTGTAAAGGTTTTTTTTTTTTTTTTTAAAGATACAGGGTCTCACTTTGTCACCCAGGCTGGAGTGCAGTGGCAAGATCACAGCTCACCGCAGTCTTGAACTCCTGGGCTCAAGCAATCCTCCCACCTCAGCCTCCTGAGTAGCTAGGACTATAGGTGTGAGCCACATCATGCCCTGCTAATCTTTTATTTTTTTTTATTTTTTAGAGATAGGGTCTCACTATGTTGCACGGGCTGGTCTCAAACTCCTGGCCTCAAGTGATCCTCCTGTCTTGACCTCCCAAAGTGCTGGGATTACAGGTGTGAGCCACTGCGCCTGGCTAATTTTTAGAAAATGGCTCAGTTTAAACACTAACTGCAAGCTCCCCAACAACGACCAAAAAAAGGTTAAAACCCTAAGTTGTAAATGTAAATAAATGATCTCTATTTTCCTATTTTCCTTAGAGTCTCAAAGTGCTCTTTACTCTCCCTCCCTTGGCTTCCCTTTGCTAGTCCAGTTTCCCTGTTACTTCTTTCTAAGAACCAACATTATTTTATACCTTCCAGCTCCTGTCATTTACCACTTCTTCAACATTCAGTTCTGACTGCATCCATTTCAACTGCAAGAAAGAAAAAAAAAAAAAGTTATGAAATTAAAGAACTGAAACCACACTCTATTATGTTTTCCCAAGAAAGTCTGCTGCTGCTTTTGTATTCTTTATCTGTTAATGGTAGATTTTTGAACCTTCTTTGACACAACTCACTCTTCCTATATCTAATCAATTTTGAATATTCTGCAACAGTGGTCCTCAAACTTTGCTGCATATTATTACTCTAATCACCTTGAGAGCTTTAAAAAAAATTCCAATGCCCAGCCAGTTCACGGAAGACATACAAATGGACAATAAACATATCAAACAAAATGCTCAATTCTTCTGGGAATAGGCTTTTAAAAAAAAAAAAAAAAAGCTCAGTCTTACTCATGTATAAAGAAATGCAAATTAAGCCATAATATGACAAAACGAAAAATGAAAAAGTCTGATAAAACCTAATATTAGTGAAGGTGTGGGAAAAGATACACTCATACACATTCTTAGGAAGAGTATATACATTGTTATAACTTGTATGGAGGGCAATTTGGCAAGACTCATCTGACATGTACATTCACAAGTCCTTAAACCCAGCAATTCCAGTTCTGGAAATTGATTATACAACTACAGACTTGCAAAGATAGCACAGAGGAATAAAAAAAAGGACAAGGAGGTAGAAACCTGATTTGCATAGAAAATTAAGAAAAAAGAATCAGGAAGGAAAACAGGGAGAGGAAAGGGACTATACAAGGCCCAAGTGATCTAGAAAGGTATGAGTTTCCCACACCTTGACCACACAACCAGAGGTCTGAGGGTAAAAATGCTGTCTTTCCAACTTTCCTTATAACTGCCAACCTAATTACTGCACCAGAAAAGTAGCCAATTTCATTGCCAGGCCCAGATGGCAGGCACTCCTATTCATGTCTGATCACAGGACTTGAAAGAAGCTAGCTAGTTTCAGGAACAGGGCTTAAATGCTCAGGAAAATGAGGAGAATAAAGCATGAACTACAGGTTGAGGCAGCAAAGAGGTTAAAACCAGGATGCCTTCCTCAGGCCAAAATCAAAAATCCAGACCAGATTTGGGAACAAAATGCCAGAGAGCTCGACAAGATCTGGGCAACACGAGTCTGACACCCAGGCCAAAGATCCTGACCCATTAGGAGTGTAGCTCTGGCAGGTTTGAGAAGTGTGCATGCAACACTAATAAAAATGGAACTGATCCAATGGCTCCTTGCAAATTGCCTTCCTAGATTCAGAACTGGTATCAAAGCACAGGCAGGTACACACAGCTGGAACTGGGGAACGAGGGGAAGGACTGCATTTCTGACAATTGGTCCTGTATTGGGGAGTAATGACAAGCCTGAAGAAGCCCACCAAAGCAACCTCAGGTTGACATTTTAATCAGCCGTATGGAGTAAAATCGTTAAAGCTTCACTACTCTGTCAAAGTGTCAACTCACTGCCAAAGAAATAACTTCAGTTGAATAGCAGGATGTGACAACATGTACTAGGATAGTCTTCATAATAGCTCTCTAATATTTAAAGAGATGCCATAGGGAAAGGGGTTTAGACTTATCCTGTGTTGCTCCAGAGAGAAGATTAAGTAGCAGTATACATACATTACAGGGGAGCAGATTTTTGCAATATATAAGAAAATCTTTGAACAATTAGAACTGTCGAAAAAGACACTGAGTCCTCCCCCCACAATACCCTGCTGTTAAACAATGGTTAAAACTTCATTAAACAAAAGGTAGAAGCCACTGGTTGGTGATATCATAAAGACAACATAACACATATGGAGTCACAGAGACTCAAAAAGGAAAGGAAAGGAACCGCTACTCTGTAATAGCCTATATGCTAACTCTCACATATATTATATAATCTTATCCTCACCAAAAAAAAGAAAATATAAGAAGTTACTAAGTATCAACCCCATCTTATAGACTGAAAATCAGAAGTTTCAGAGCAATTAATTTATAAGGTTACAAAGCCACCAAGGTATATGGGATTCATTGCCTTAGAGCTGTCTGCCTTTATAAACCATGTTTTTTCATATTCTAGAACACTGTGGATATTACAGCCAACTTCTAATACAATTTCATCAGTGGCATCAATAAACTGTCACCTCAACCACTCTGAGGTGGTTGTTTTTTGAGGCTCTGGGTCTTCAACAGGTAAACTTCCTCTAAAAGGCCACTAATAGGTGACAGCAGTTATAGAGTTCCAGCAAGGAATGCACTTTTTTGAGTTAAAGATTCAGGTAAAGAACTGAAGATTTTTAGACTGGCATCTCTGTATCTAAATAAAATATGCTCACTAAACTAAGTGGAATTTGACTATTAGTCACAACTTGATGTAAAGAAACTGACTGAATAGAGTCAGAATAAACGGGTTAAAGTCCAAGTTCTACCACTTACTAGCTCATGACTCTGGGGATGTCAGTTAGTATTTCTGAGTCTCAGTTTCCTCATACAGAAAATGAAGAGGTAGAGCTGAAACATCTCTAACAGCTCTCTCTTTGATTCCATAATCTTCATGGCACATTTCACATTTCCTTATTTGCTTACATACTACTCATGGTTACCGCTTAGCTCTATATACTATAAGGCCAGAAAGCAAACCTCACATAGCTCTCTGATTGGCTTCTAAATCCCTCCTTGCAGTGGTCATCCTGGTGGTTCTCTCTGGGCTCTAAAGGCACAGGGGAAAATGTGAGGGCTGAGCAAACTGTGTGACTCTCCCGCACTCAGTGGTTTAGAGTTTTGAACTTCAGTCTTCACTAACAAGAGTCACTCTATTCTGTTCAACTTAAATTGCAAATAGCAATTTTTTAGTTTATGATTTAACAGCCTTGCCCTGCAGTTTCCTTTGTCAACATCTTCAAGAGTCTATTGAAATACAAAATCACCTAGACTTTAACCAGTTTTATATCCTCTATCTACAAGCCTTCATGAACATAGAGGGTAGGGTAAGATGGACATGATCACATAAATTCACTGTCTGAGGAATCCACCACTGCCTAATACAGTAGTCACAAACTGCAGTCACGAACAAAGACAGCAGCAAAGACAGTGACTGAATCCTGGATCCAGTGAGATATCCTGAATCGATGGAATGACTGAGAAAGTGCTGCAGCTTGGCCTCTGAACCTGTGTACAAGGAAAGGTTTTTCTTTTCTTTTCTGCTAAAGGCTTTCAAGAGACGACAAGGTCCCCTTTTCAAAGTTTGGCTATTTCTACTAATCTAAGAGCAAACTTCACGACTGCTCAGTATGAAAAGCATGACTCCATTCCACAAGGATCTGTAAGTCACCTATTGTGCCACCTTAAAATATGAACATGATTCTGCCAATTGTACAGTGGTCATATAAGAAAAAAATCCCTGTCTTAGAAAATGACTGATGAATTTAGGGGTAAAGTGGTACGATGTCTCCAACACACTCTCAAAATGGTTCAGGGAAAAAAAAATGTTTATGCACATGGGGAGAGAGGGAGAGGGAGGGTGGAGGGAATGAACCATTAGGCAAGTGGGACAAAATATAAACAATAAATGAATATAGGTAAAGGGTACACAGGAGTTCTTTGTACTGGTCCTGCAACTTTTCTGTAAGTTTAAAATTATACAAAATAAAGAATTCCCTCTAAGAGTGCCTTTAAAAAAATAAAAAGCAACACATTCCATATAATAAAATATGCTGTATATTTCAATTGTTTTGTTGACACGTCACATACAAGGGCTATAAAGAAACAGTTCTGCTGCATTAACTGCCTTCTGAGGTCCACACCATCTACATTACAGTAGTCTTGGGAAAATAAAGCTTTCTCTGACACATCCCTGGGTGAGTACTTGCTGTTTCCTTAAAAGTGAAAACACTGCAGGGATGGGAGATGAAGTTGAAAAAAGGCATATCCAAAAAAGGCCAAAGACCCATAGCAACTTTTACACAGTAGGGACATAAATTATAATGAGGTACTAGTGAATCTGGTTATATTTAAAGAGTACTATATTTTTATGGCTGAAGAGGGTAATATCCTAAAGCTAAATAGTCTATATTACGTTTTAGCAGATTTCTACAGAATGAAACCAGAGGTAAATATTTTCAAACTACAAATATATTAAGAAATGTTTCTTCTCAAGTTAAGCCTCACCAGGTAGATACCGTACAGATGTGATTTCCCTAGAATTTCTGATGTCATGTTGGTCTGTACTAAGCCTTTAACAGAGGGGGGAAAAAAAAGGAATGAAAATAAAATTATGTGCTTATTTTAGCTAAAGCTGCTACACTGCATCTGTTTATGAAATGCACATTAATCTATCAACTAATATCTAAATGTAATAAAATAATGACCACTAAAAATGAAGCATTAACCTCCTGGTCATTATTTTTAAAATAACTATAACTTACCCCCAAATTTTCATATTAAAAACTGCCTTTATTTTGAAGGCTACAATTGGAAGAACTTTGCCCGAGAAATGTTAATTCTGTTCAACTTACCTTTGTCTGCTCTTTTCTAAGTTGCTTTAATAACGTTAAATCGTCCAAATTCTTTTCTCTCTCTTCTCGGAGGTTGTTTACTACTGCTGAGGTCTGGGCTATACAATTTTTTATGACTCTGTCCCTACTGGCATGAGCTGCCATTAACTAAAAGAACAAAGGAATGAAAAGGGAGGAAAAAACACATCGATTTATTACATTTAGTGTTTTTTTTAAAAAATCCTCATTTTGATACTACAGAAATTTAATACTTTGCAAAACATTACTAAAAATTGAATCCACGGAAGAGAAGATTGCATCAGCTAAATCATCTAAAAACAGATAAAAGGAAGCACCTCTGAGGATAGAGGGTATGAGGTCCCGGACTGTTTCCTTCCTCAATATGTTCCTAGTATTTCCTGCTCCTTTCTTCCTGCATTCCCCCTTGCTGGGCTTTTCACTTCAGTTTCCTTTACCCCACATCCCTGTCTTATTCCATCCACATGCTCCTCTACCCTACACCCACCTTCACACACCTGAGCCACTTGCTGCTATTCTTCTTCTCTTTTTTTTGTCCTTTCATAATTTTTTCAGTCTCATGTTGTCAGCAAGTGAAAGGAATTATGTAGAGATCTTACTTACCTATGTAAGACAAAGCCCTTTTCAAGATCATAAAGTGTAAGTATTGATAAGGGGAACTTACATATGAAGCCCAGTTAGTGGTTGCACCAATTATGTGTACTAATTGAAAGCAAAAATGCCTGACAGAACGACTCTTTAATAACCTCCATCTTAATGTAATAAAGCTAATAAAAAACAGTTCTTAACAATTTTCTGTCTTGGGTAGGATGGTCATGTTTCAAACACACTCCGTGATCACAGCCAAATTTTGACAATACCATCAAATTTTGCATTTGTAAAGCACTGTTTCAAGTTCATAGACTTTTTATTGTCCAGTATTGATTTTTATGTTTATCATGGGAATAAACAATGTAAAGCTAGAAAAATTTCACAGATTGACGGGAATATGCTCTAATAAGGGGATCTCCTTGAAATCATTTTACTTTTACCATGAGTATACTTTTGAGATTTGGAATTTCTAAAATTAGTGCTTCATAATAACTTTACTGATCATCTCCTATGAAGAACTGTTATCACCAGAAAATGCAAATATTCCTTCATTACCTATAGAAGTAAGCTGGGTCAGGGACTAAAGTCAGGGTGACTATGAGCAACTTGGACATTTCACAGAGTTCTACTTCTTGACTGAGCCAATATTTAAAGAAACTCAGTGGTACTTATTGGTATGGGCACTCTGCCGCAGGCCTGATCCCTGGTGCGAAGCTACTTGATAAACTGTCCTGTACATGATATACATGTTATTGGATCCCTCTAGAATGCAGATATAGACAAAGAAAAACCCAAACACATACATGAGGATATCCAAAACAGAGAGGTTCCAAATTTAGTATGCAAGGTTATCCTGATTCAACAAAGGATTAAAATACAGTAATAATGATAGTAGCAACAGCAGACATTTATATGCAAAACACTTAGTACAGTAAGCACTTCATATTAACTCAATCCTCTAACAATCCTATGAACTAGGTACTATTATTATATCATTTTATAAATAAGGAAACTGAGGCAAAGAAGTTATATAACGTGTTCAAGGTTGCCCAGCCAGGAAGTATCATAGGTGGGTTTTATTCTAGATCTGGAATTCATGTTGTTAATCACTACACTATAAACCTCTAGGTTAACAAGAAGTTTACAAATTGAAACAACTGAATGGACTATAGAGATTGTATCAGCAATGAAGTGAGAAGGGGGTATCACTAAAGTGACCAGAAATTCTAGTTCTTTAAACAGAGATACTCAAAGAGACTAAGTGAAATGTCAAACAACCTCATAGTAAATTAGGACTCAGACCCATGCTACCTACTCCCAATACTGGATTCTACTCAATAAAGTCCACAATTTTGCAATTTTCTCAAGCTACAAGACTTACCTGATCATTCAGTAAAATAACATACATATTTTAATATAAAAGCACTACAAAAATATAAATAGTTAATGCTCTGAATTTAACTGATATGAATAAGCTTACCTAAAATGGATTTGAGAAAGGAATTCTAGGTTTTAAATAATGTTTTCTTTATATGATTATGAATCCAAATAGTAACTTTGTGGCAGAACTTGAAATAGCAAGTATCATTTGGACTTTCAAGTTAATGAAAGGATATAAATAAATAAACTGTAACAAATATTTAACTGAGTTGTTATTTCCTTCGGCTTTTGGAAATTAAAAAGAGAAATAAAGGGAGGCAATGAAAAAATATATACTTGAGAAACCAAAGCCTCAGGAAAGGACACTTTATCTGTGGCTTTCCTTCCCGCCCAACCTGCCAAATGCTTCTTTTCTCCTTCCTGAGGAGTGAGGGGGAAAAAAGAAGATATATATAAAAGGTGTGAAAGGTTTTAATTCTTCCATATGTCAGCTGTCTGGTTTTTTGGGTTCATTTACTCAAAGTCCTTGCTCTTGTTATTGTTTTACTTTACTGTTTCACTCCCCTCTTCATTCCTTTGTGCAGAAGGTCTCCTTAAGTTAAAAGGCGGCAACACAGAGGCCAAAAAAATGGCTGCTCCATCTCTTTAGAACCATCTCTTCACAGATTTGTGCATAAGATCACACATTTTCTTTAATTTGTAGAAACCACATCAACACTTATATACACCCTCAGATGTGGGCAAGGAAACATGAAGATGTCATTCTTTTATTCACAGTTTAGTTACATGATCATTGATTTCTTATTCTGCCTGCAAAGAAAGGCATAAAAGAAGTGAAAGAGAGATTCAAAAGATACACTTACAGACTCATAAAGTTGTTTACAGGTTTGGCTGGCGTCGATTTTCCCTGCAAAGGAAGCTGTTGGAACTGTAGTGTTTAATTCATGTACTATTCTGTCATCAATTGTCCTCATCACCTTGAGTAATTCCTATATATATTTAAAATAAAAGAATATAACCTGAATGGAAAGTTAAGTATTAAAAAATAAGTTTTTAAGCAAAAAATAAAGCTCTTGGATATTTCACAACCCTTTAAGTTAAAAGTAGGGAAACCAAGCCAAATATAGTAGAACCATAGGAAAATCTTTATTATATAAGGATGATAGGTAGGTTAAGTAATAGTAATTCTAATAGTGGGCACCAACTCTACCTCCTTGGCTCAACTGTGATTGTCTTGAGGGTTAAGACTGTCTTACTCATATTTAAATCCATTTGCTGGCATCGTGCTTAGGAAACAGTGCATGCTCTTTCCATCTCCAGCCTACAGCCAATAGAGTTCTATTGAACTTCACTACCACAGATTCTCCATCATAATCCAGGGTAATGATCCAGTTTGCTCTGCTCCCTCTTTACCTGTCATTATAAAATATGCTAGTAGAAAACTTCTGGAAAGATATACAAGAAACTAATAGTAGTAGTTAACTTGCAAAAAGTAATCCATACCCTCTTAGGCTTTTCGCCTTTTAGTTTTTTACTACAATCATGTATTATTTTTGAGATAAAAACATGCTGCAAGAGAAGCAATTAAAGCTCTTCATGGCTTTCACATTCACAGCACAAGTAGGAATTAGCTTTACCCTTAGTAACCTTGCACACATCTCCCAAGGATACCCTCTCCCTTAGAAAGTCTCCAATTCTCAAAAAAACCAACCAAAAGAAAAATAAGACCAAAAGGGCTGGGAACTTAGAAAGACTGGTGATAATGACCTACCCAGTATAGTCCCTCCCCTCATTTTGATTAGTACACTTCTTCCCGCTGTCACTAGAGAAGGCTGAGCATCACCTACATTCCGTCTTCAGATGTTTCTAGCAGTACACCCTTCTTTTTCTTGTTTCTCAAATTTACAAAAAACCCACACATTAACAAAAAAACCATGACTACTGAAAAATCAAAGAAAACATAATTACAAAATATTAGGAATATACTTTTTGAAAACATGGAAGTTAACATTCAATATTAATACGTATTAAAAGCAACTGCTTGATTCTCTATCTCCCTCAACATAACCATCCTACTTCTTTCCTTCGCCAAACTTAAATCCCTGACTGCAACCAACTCCTTCATATCTTTCTTCATCCATTTGTTAAAATAAAAGCTTTTACTGGGATTCGAGTGTTACTTACATTTTAGAAAAATTAGAAGAAAATTTTAAAGAAAACAAAAATCATCCATAGTTAACCATTGTCAATATTTTAATATGTCCCTTTGGTCTTTTTTTTTATACATATCTATGAATATTTTTTATAAAACTGAGGTACTATTTAACATTTTAAAGTCCTGCTTTATGACATTATACTATGAGCATTTTGCCCTTGTTAGTAAAAAATGCCTTGAAGACATTTTTAATAGTTGCATATTCTTTCCTGTGGAGGCACAACTTATCTGAACACTTCCCTACTAATGAACGTTAGTTTGTTTCCAATTGTAATAGTCCATTCAAGCTAAGTCTGTAGTCCATAATTTTTTCTATCATTCCATTAATCTTTAGTGAATTTAGTGGCCTTTTCTAGATCTCAAAGAAAAACAACTTGTGGAAGGCCCATAATTGAGACTAATAAGACACAGGCAAACATCAGGTCTAAAACCAAGTTCTTCATACTTTAAAATAAATCTAATTCTTTATCTTATCTCTTCTTCCTGTATCTTTCTTTTTTGTTGATAGTATCTCTGTAAACTGGAATTCTTAGGGGATAATATCAACATATTCATTGGGCAACCACTATTTTAAATAGTGTACTACACACAGTGGAGGACACATAATGTCCGGTAGGTGATAAGTTCCAAACAAATGACGGTAGCACCATTTAGGGAGTCAAAAAAACAGGTAAGTTGAGGTTGGGAAGGATAGTTGGGAGGGGATAAAGAGGAGATGGTTAATGGGCACAAAAATACAGTTAGAAGGAATACGATTTAATGTTTAGTAGCACAGTAAGGTGACTATAGTTATATAATAATTTATTTCCTATTTCAAAATAACTAACAGAGTGGAATAGGAATGCTTTCACCATAAAGAAATGAGAAATGCTTGAGAGAAGGGATATCCTAATTACCGTAATTGATCATTACACATTATATCTTTGTATCAAAACATCACATGCACCCCATAAATATGCACAACTATATGTATCCATAATAATTAAAAATTAACTAAAAATAGGAAAGTAGAAGACAGGAAACCATCTTGCCAACTTTACCTCCTACAACTTGTCTAACTTAAAAAAAAAGCCTCCTTTAAAATCTTGCAACACTTTCTTTTTCCCTGTTAACTTGAACTAATCTGATGCCAAGGATTAAGTTGTACCTTTTGGATAAAATTTTCCTTGGCTATGAAAGCCCTTAGCTATCTTTTTTCTTTAAATAATGCAACAGTGAGAGAGAGAGTACCACAGAGTTCATTCATTTAACTCATTCTTCATTTAAAATAAAATTATACCCAGCTGGGCAGTGGCTCATGGCTGTAATCCCAGCACTCTGGGGAGGCTGAGGCAGGAGGATCACTTGAGGTCAGGAGTTACGAGACCAGCCTGACCAAGAGTGAAACCCCATTTCTACTGAAAATAGAAAAAATTAGCCAGGCACAGCAGTGGGCACCTGTAGTTCCAGGTACTTGGGAGGCTGAGGCAGGATAGCTTGAGCCCAAGAGTTTGAGGTTGCAGTGAGCTATGATGATGCCACTGTATGACAATGTGAGACTCTGTCTCCAAAAAAAAAAAAAAAAAAATTACAGTTGTCCCTTAGTATCCATAAGGAATTGGTTGCAGGACCTCCCTCAGATACCAAAATCCAAGGATGCTCAAGTCCCTTATATAAAATGGGACAGTATTTGTATACAACCTATACATATCTTCTCAAATACTTTAAATCACCTCTTATAATACCTAATACGATGTAATGTTATGTAAATAGTTGTTATACTGTATTGTTTAGGGAATAATGACAAGAAAAAAGTCTGCAAGTATTCAGTACAGATACAATTTTTGTTCAAATATTTTTGATCCACAGTGTGAATCCACAGATGCAGAACCCACAGATACGGGAAGGCCAGCTGTACTATTGTCTAGTATGCGTCAGGCACCATTCTAAACACCAGGGCTACCATGGTGAACAAAACAGAAAAAGTCCTTGTTCTTATAATGCAAAATTCCTAAAGGGGGAAGGTAGACAATAAACAAGTACTCCCATAAACAACATAATTTCAGATACTGAAAAATACCGTGGTAGGGAAAAAAAAAAAACAGGCCCAGGCACTCTGGCTCATGCTGGTAATGTCAGCACCTTGGACGGCCAAAGGAGGATTGCTTGACACCCGGAGTTCACGACTAGCCTAGGCAACACAAGGAGACCTCATCTCTACAAAAAATTTTTAAAAATTAGCTGGGTGTGATGGTACACTTGGAATCCCAGCTACTCAGAAAGCCTGAGGCAGGAGGATCACTTGAGCCCGGGAATTCAAGGTTACAGTGAACTATGATCAGGCCACTGCACTCCAGCGTGGATGACAGAGCAAGACTCTGTCTCAAAAAAAAAAAAAAAGAAAAGAAAACTAAGGTAACAAGATAAACAGTGACCAAATGGAGCTTGGGAGCTACTTTAGATAGGGAGATTAATAAAGGCTTCCCTGAGAATGTAACATTTGAGCTGAAACCTGAATGATGTGAATAAAACTGAGCATCTGGGGGAATACATCAAAACTTATGAGGCAAGAACAAACATCAGGGTGTCTGAAGAATTAAAAGAAGGCAAGTTTCTGAGGTGAGGTCAGAGTAGACCAGAACATGGAACAACACAGACCAGGGGTGGGGAACCTGCGGCCATAAAGCACTGTATGGGCTTCTAGGTCCTTGAGTGTGGCCTTTAAACTGAATCCAAATTTTACAGAACAGATTCTTTTATTTTTATCAACACATTTTTGTTCACCTTTTGTATTTTTATTTTATTTTTAAACTGAACATATTTAAAATACCAAAGAATAAAATAAGTTCAATGAAATAATCCTCCCAGATTGACAGACACAATTTACAACATCGGTAAGCCACAGGCGCTAAAGCGACAGCTGCTATGCTCATGATTTAGTTCTAACTTCCCCCACCTGACTGGTGCCGTTTATTGGGGGTCGAGTACTACAGTCTGTTATCAGCTTTTGATAACAGTGTACTGTGTTTCTGCTTGAAGTGGAATTTGTGAATAGTTGCACAGCTCAACAGTATTTTTTAATTCTGTCTGCTTAACAGCCCATCACATCAAAGATGACCACAAGAACACTGAAGAAAACAAATTTTTTAATGAGGATTATGAATTGCAAGATTATCGTGTTTCTGCTAAAGATGATTTGCTTGCTTTGTGATATTGCAATATCAACATTAAAGAAATTCAGTCTTCATTAGCACTATAATGTTCATAAGGACCACAAATATTTTAAATTAGAGGGAGAGGCGCAAAAGGTTGTGCTGCAGAAATTAAAAGATGAAAAGCAAAAGCAAAGACAATTCTTTCAAGCAACGATAAGACCTGGAAAAATGCCACTGAAGCAACTTACAAAGTAGCTTATATATTCGGGGGGGAAAAGGGAAGCCATTCAGTGATGTAGAAATTGTGAAAGAATGCATCGTAGAAGTTGTAGGATGCTTAGACTCTGATGACATTTCAAAGTACAAACAACTGTCTCTTTCAAAGAGAATCATAACTGATTAGCAGCATAAATTAGCCTTGAATTTAACAGAACTTCGTGCAATACTTCAAAAGGAAAATATGTATTATTCAATCGCTTTGGATGAATCAACTCATGCTACTGACTCAGAGCAGGTTTTATACTTCATTTGGGTCATAACAGAAGATTTTCTTTGCTACAAAGTTACTTGCTTTTGGCACTCTTGCGAACAGAATATGAGGAATAGATGTCTTCAACAATTTTCAAGATAAATGTCATGAAGTTAGATTGAATTTGGTAAATTTAGTGAGTGTATGTACAAGATGGTACACCTTCCATGACAGGAAAACATGAAGGGTTTATTGCACAGATAAAGTATTAACAGATCCAGATGCTTTCATTTCTTTTCATTGTATCTTCCATCAGAAAAATCTGTGCTAAATTTACTATTCTAAATGACACTTTGCAACAAGTTGTAAGTATTAACTATTTTCGTGCAAATGCAACACAGCATCAATAGTTTCATAACATGCTAAAGTTGAACAATGAGGTATTCAGTGTGGATTTGCCATATTGTTCTAAAGTGCATTAACTGTTGCAGGGACAGGTCTAACATGAGAATTTTATCTCTGCAAGAACAGATAGTTAAATTTTATGAAGAATAGGATCAGCAATGTGAATTATTAAAAGAAGATTTCTCTACGAATGCAGCATTTCTGTGTGATATCACGTCAAATCAAAACGATCTGAATATTTCTTCGCAAGGTAAAACTAAGTCTATATATGATATGTGGCAAAAAATCCAAGCATTTCGAAAAAAGCTGTCTTTTTTCAAAACACTGCTTCTTCAAAAGGAAATTTTAGGTGCACATTTTCCCCAGTTAGGAAAGGTCACTGATGAGCAGGATGATATATGCAAATCATTTGAATACGCAGCTGTTGTAGACCTATTAATTAGAGCATACAATGAAAGGTTCACTGACTTTAAGAATCATGACATCATACTCAAATTAGCATTTCAGCCTCACCTAGTTGATAGCACCAAGGCACCTAAAGAACTACAGATGTAATTGATTGAGCTCTCAATAGATGACATTTTAAAGTCATTGTCTGATGCCAAGAAAGATCCAACTGAAACACGGAAAAATGCAGAATACCCATGACTTTGGCAACATGTCCAAAAAATGCTTTCTTGTTTTTCAACCACTTATTGCTGCAAATCTACGTTCTCCTATCTAACCCAAATCAAGGTGCCCTTAAGGTCACAAATGACTGATACCCATCTAGAGGATCAATTGAAACTGCAGGCCTCCATGCTTCAACCCAATATTCAGATACTTACCAACAAAAAGCAGACACAACAAAGTCATTAAAAGGTTAGTTAACTTTAACATTATTCAGCCTGTGAAGATATTTTTCCTCTCAAAGGAAGTAAATGAAATTGATGAAGTAAAAAAAAAGTTAACTTTAAAGTTAACAAATACTTTTCATTTTTTGAAATTATTAAGTACATAGTAGATTTTTACAAAATAATGCACATTTTTAAGTGTATCTAATTGAAGTTTCTTGAATGCAGCCTTATTTGATTACAGCTAAATTAATGCGGCCTTCCAACATGAAAAGGTTCCCCACCCCTGATATAGACCATGGAAATAATTAAGGATTCTGTTCTACAGGCAACAGGGTTTTAAACAACATTAAGATAACATTAATTTTTCAAAAGTTAACTCTGGCTGCTGTGGAGGAGAATGGATTAGAGAAGGAGAATGGGAACAGAGTGACCATTTCGGAGATTACCAGGGTGGTCAAATCAAGAAATAAAGATGGTTTGATAAAGGGTTAATAGTAGAATTAGATTCAGGAAATATTTTGAAGATAGCACTAACAGGACTTGCTGATGAATTGGTGGTGGCAGATTTAAAAAAAAAAAAAAAAAGGATGACTTTTAGGTTTGAGCCCTGAACAACTAAATGTATGGTAGTGCCATTAATTGATGGGGGTGAGGAGAAGACTAGGAAGGAAGAGATCTGGAAGGAGTAGGGAGATCAAAAGTTCTGTTCTGACTCACAGGATATCTGATGATACTACAGCTTATTGTTAATTGTTATGTGATACAGTATTGTGTTAAAATTTCGTGATCTTTTGGAGATAAAGATTGAAACATTTACAGGACAAAAAGATTGATATTTGGGATGTACTTCAATATAACTAGGTTAGGGTGGGGCAAGTGATAGTAATATATAGATGAAATAAGAGTGGCCGTGAATTGATTGCTGGAGTTGGGGGATGGGTTCATAGTGTACATGGTACCATCTCTTCTTTTGTGTGTGTTTGAGATTTTGTAGAATAAAGTTTTTGTTTAAAAAAAGTTCTGTTTTGGACTTAAGTTTAAGATGCCTGTTAGATATGAGTAGAAAAGTGGAGTAAAAAGTTGAATATACCAGTGTGACACTGATCAGGGCTAGAGTTACATTAATGAACTGATGCTCTTTAAAGCCATGAAACTAGAAGAGATCACTGAGAGAGACTGTAGGAAGTGAAGAGAGCCAATGATCAAGAAGGAATTTCAGTATGTAAAAGTGCAGAAAAAAGTTTGTGATGTCACAGAAGTCAGAAGAAGAAAGGTTTAAAGGAGGAAATGGTCAATTGTGTTGAATGTTACTAAGTCAAGAATTATATGGACAAGAAATTAACTTTTAGACTTAGCAGAATGGAAATCATGGGTGACCCTAAAGTGAGCTATTTAAACAACATTTAATGGACTGAAAAGTTAATGTGGCTTAAGTGCAGACAGTAAGAGAAACCATGGTGTGAGATGAAATCTACTACTACAGATCATGTTACAGGATTTTAGTCTTTCCCCTAGCCATGGGTAACCAGTGAAGTGCTTTAAGTATGGTGGTGGGGTTCCATGATCAGATAGACCTGTGTTTTGAAATGATTATGTTAAGGTATGGAAATTGGACTGGAGAGGAACAAGAGTAGATATAAAGAGATCAGTTAGGAGATTGGTACAACAACCCAGGTGAAAGATTATGTAGTTTGACATTTCCTAGGGTTTTTATTGACTCTGAACTTTAACCAGTTTTGAGTTTGAACACCAGCTATACCTTAATCACTATAGCCAAATTCCCCTCCAGTAAAACAATTTGGACATACTTGCACAGCAACGAGAATTTATCCGCATTAAATAGGTAATGATCTGAATATTTCTTCACAAGGTAAAACTAAGTCTATATATGATATGTGGCAAAAAATCCAAGCATTTCGAAAAAAGCTGTCTTTTTTCAAAACACTGCTTCTTCAAAAGGAAATTTTGGGTGCATCAATTTTACAGTCTTACCAATGGAATCTACAAATGTGGATTATCAAATACAGTCATGTGTCACTCAGTGATGGAGATACATTCTGAGAAATGCCTCATTACATGATTCTGTTGTTGTGTGAACATCATAGTGTACTCACATGAACCTTACTACATACTTAGGCTATGTAGCATTTTGCTCCTAGACTACAAACCTGTATATCATGTTACTCTACTGAAGGCTGTAAGCAACTGTAACACAATGGTAAATATTTGTTATTTGTGTATGTAAACACAGAAAAGGTACAGTAAAAACATGGTGTTACAATCTTATGGGACCACTGTCATATATGAGGTCTGTCATTGACCAAAATGTCATTATGTGGCACATGACTATATATTAGTTTTTCTCTATGTCCAGAGAATTATCAACATATGATCCAGAGCTTAGCTTTCAACATGGCAGACACTAGCCACGTGAGGTTATTTAAATTAAAAACAATTTGAAATTTATTTAATACTTCCTCAGTTGCACTAGCCACACTTCAAGTGTTCCAGAGCCATATGGTGCTAACATCTACCATATGTAGACAGCACAAATGTAAAACATTTTTCCACCATCACCAAAAGTCCTATTGGACAGTGTCATAGTCTAGAAAAATACAATAATAATCTCTAAACTGATAATGTACTTGTTCAGATATTGCTGAGAACTGTAAGCTATTCTTAAATGTTACAGAGAACTGTAAGCTATTCTTAAATGTTACAGAAAAGATTCCAGAAAGGCCAAAGAGAAGGAAAAAAGGGAGGTAAGATGTAGGAAGGGATTTCTCTCAAAACTGGAAAGGGGGAAGGAAAAGAACTATAAACCACCTCACCAGGCTCACATTTCTTTACAGGGAAAAAAGTACCAAAGCTCTTAAGGCAACTTCAAGAGGTTCTAGGCAAAAGGTCAGGTGGCCCTCACAGACTGAGAGCAAATGAAGGTGAATGCAGGCCCAAAAATGCTACTGTTGAATCACGTGGATCATTCATACAGAATTACTGATTACCTACCTGATGCCTAGATCCAATGGTACACTCTCCCCCCACTTTCTCACAAATTCACCAAGAAAATATACAAATGACATCTCTGAACAGATATCACACACAATAAACTGCAACAAATGTCCACAGAGATAATACAAAAATACAGTTAAGAGGTTCTCTGAAGGCTACATGTTGTGTAGGACGTGGAACCCTTAGCTTCTAAACATCAAGTCATTGCAAAAGATAACGCTACAAATTGTGTAGTGCCCCGAGCTTGTCCTATCTTTTATCTTCCTCAAAACAAAGAGATTTGAGATATTATTAATCACTAATTTTAGGCTGATCCTTTGAGATTATTCGGACACTTTTCTTGGAATTACATTTTATATCTTCTAATTGTGGGGGGGGGGAATCTCATCCTCTTGGAAGACAATTTAGGTACTGAAGGAGTACTCATATTTAGTAGTGGGTAGGACTGAAAACATTCTATTGCCCCTACAATTATACTATAGTCTATTCCTAAGATTAATCCTCAGGAAAATTTCTCATTACTTTGCACAGTTTTTAGGGTATATGAGGGTGGGAAAAGGGCTACTATACGACTAAAATACAATATACTCTAAAGAATGATCTAGAACTCCCTTAATCTTTTCTTTCCTCCCCCTCTGCCTGAAGGTACCCAGAAATAGACCCCATTAGCATGATGCTTTTTTCAGGCAGACCTGGTCCCTCAAACCCTATTTTTACAGCAAGGCTCACAGTGCTTCCCCCAAGCAAGAAACACAAACTTATCTGTAACTGCCAGAATCCTCTGACACCCACAACCCCCAAGGGACAGGAAAAGAGAGCAAAAAGAACCACGGTTGATGCTAGAAAATAATCTACTAAATCTGCGCCTAATTAAAATATGAATACAAATCAATTATGTATAAATAAATATTCCTAATAGAAATACAAAGACTTCAAACATTCTGGGAAGGAATACCTAGCTGATTTTGTCCAGGTGACATATGAACTGGATCTCAGGCATAGTAAGGAGGAAGGGATTTCAGAGTGGCAATCAGTTTAAAAAAGCACAGAAATGACAAAGCGCATGATACATTCAGGAAAAAAGCAAGTAGGCCTATGTGACTAGAGAGTAGAGTTCAAATGCATGCTGGAGGTAGGTGAGTGGGAAGAAAGAAAAATGTATAAGAGCAGTGGTAAGAGATATGATTAGGGAGACACATTTTGAGATCCTATTTTAAAAGGCCAGGTTAAGTAGTTTAGATTTAATCATGTGAGCCTAAAAACTAGAAGCATGATTTGGATTCTAAAATTCAGAAGATAATATTATATGTCACGGTATTATGGAGTTTAGATTGAAGAGGGGATATATTAGCAAAATGAATGCCTAGACAGGGAGACCTGTTGGAAAGCTAGTTGCAAAAATAACAGGGCCTAAACAAAGCCAGTGGCAGTAGTAATGAATCTTCCTAAACCACCTCTCTGATCATCTCACCCACTCTGCTCAAAAATGACTCCTAACCTCACATTTGCATGCAAGGCCTTCCACTGTCTGGTTCCAAATTTTTGTGTAATCCCAATGTGCCCCTGTACTAATACTGTATTCCAGCAACATTTATTTTCTATTATCCCCAAATATGTAAAATTTTTGCCTATATACTACTGCATCTGCCTAGAAGTACCCTGGTTTCTGTCTACCTAAGGCCCAACTCAATTACCGTCTCTTGACTTATTTCTCTCTAAACTCTCATAGCATTTTATTCATTTTTTTCAATATCTTCTCCATGTTTTATATCCCTACTTAGATTAAGTTCCTTGTTTTATATCCTGTCCACTGGATCTCTCTAAGTGCCTGATAGCTACTGCTATGAACTAAATAGTATCCCCCCCCCAAAAAAATTCATTTTGAAGATTTAATCCCTCGCCTGACTGTATCTGGGGATAGGGTCTTCAGGGATGTAATAAAGGTTAAATGGAGGCCATAAGAGTGGAGCCCTAATTTGGTAGAACTATTGTCCCTATAAGAAGAGGAGATATTAGAGATCCCTTTCCCAGAAGGCAGCCATCTGCAAGCCAGGAAGAGAAGCTTCACCAGAAACCAATCCTGAAGGCACCTTGATCTTAGACTTCGAGACTCCAGAACTGTAAAAAAAAATAACTTTCTATTGTTTAAGCCATTTGTCTGTGATATTTTGTTATGGCATCATTACCAGACTATTATAGTCTCCAATATATTTTTGTTGAATCAATGCTAAAATGGGATTCCAGGCAGTCGATTTTAAACATTCATTTCTGAATTTTATTTCAATTTGGAAATAGGATATTTTCCAGGAGTGTTAAAGTCTAATTTTTACAATGGAAAAAGAAGAACCGCAAAAATTTAAAACACTTTATCCTTAAACTTTAAAATATACACCTGTGTGGAAAAAAAATCAGAGCAGTAGTTGAGGGGAGGGAGGAAAGGAGGATAGTGGCAAGGATTGGCTAGGAAGGGACATGAGGAAACTTTTGACAGTATTATTCTCTATGTTGATGGAGGTTTGCATTGCAAGTGTATGTAAACATCAAACTCATTCATTGAATGGCACTCTTAAAGATTTGTGCACATCACTGTATGCAAATTTTACAGTAAATAATAGTAAAATATTGAACTCTAGTTAATGATATGCATGCTGACATGTTTGGGAGTGAAATATATTGATGTTTGCAACTTACTCTGAAACACATCAAAAAAATAAATAATATAAAAAGGTGAGTTGATGGATAGAGAGATGGATAGATGGATATGTGATAAACATAACAAATCGTTGATTACAGAATCCAGATGGTTGGTACATGAGTGTTCACTGCACAATTCTTTCAAATTTTCTGTAGTGTTTGAACATTTTTAAAATAAAATTCTGAAAATCGTACACCTAATCTTTAAAGTAAAAAATACATGGCTTTTTGTTTCTCTTCCACAGTATTCAGTGCAGGGCTTTCCACATTTAGGATCCTTATATACAAAACATAATGGTTTAATAGCTTTAAAGATATATAATCTTTGATCAATAATTTATGAGAATGCCAATTAATCATGTTTTATAATTTTACCAAACTCATCTAAATCTAAATGTTATAGTAAAATTTTACATTTTTATAACACCTTCATTTATGCTTTTGTGTGCCTAAGGTAGCATGCCCATTTACAAAGAGGTTAAATGTTGTGCCAAGGCCTGATCTGTAAAACCAGACCTTCTGACTAAGACTCATTTTATGATCTTTTGATATATGTTATCTTTGTGAATGGAATGGTTAGGCAAGAAGTTTAGCTTTTGACCCACTTACATTTTATCTGACCATGCAAAAGAAAAATCAAAGAGTTCTTTAAGCACTCTTGGATGTTTTAACAGCTCAAAGAGATCCTTTGACATTTAATTTCAGAGATTCAAATAACTATAGACATGGAAACAGCGTTAAATGTTACTTAACACAATCTTTTTTTACAGATTCAAGTTAATTCTCAAAGGAGTTAATTGATTAGCTCAAGGTCACAAAGATGTTAATGGCAGACACTGTCCTAAACCCAGAATATCTAATTTCCTAATCAGTACTCTTTCCCATTGACCTTAAGACTACCATTGCTCGATTATGAGCTCATTAACTCAAGTTATGTCATAGCACTAAAGTGACAAGGCCAAAGCCACAAATGGGTGCATTAACCTTAAATACTCCATATAATTTGAAATCCAACAGTCTTTTTCCATCCTATTAAAAATTTTTACAAGTATTTTTATTTATTTATTGGGCACTCTGATAGCATATGAGGTTGGTTGCTGTTTTTCTGATCTAGTAGAAGAGCAACTGAAGTGGTGAAGACGATGCAAACAATGGTGGAAAGACCCCACATAAACTTTTTTGGCCAAATGTTATTTGTCAAATAATTCAGTCTGTTTAGATTATCTTCAAGAACATCACTACTTACAAACCTTTCATAGCACAAAGCTTACTAAACATAGGTCAATGACACATGAAACAATTTTTCAATAACTTTAGTTAAAAATGCAATACATTTTTAAGATCATGATTTTTTAATTCAGTTCTGGAACTAGACAGAAGCAGATACTAGAATTAATTCCCCCCTCCAAGCTTCCAAACGTCCTTGCCCACAAAAATAATAAATTGTACCACGTGTTTGCTTTATCAAGTAAATAAGCTCTCCTTCACTTTCTTCTCTCCCACAAAAGCTCAACTTAAAAGTAGGAGAGGAATGGCAGAGGCTGGAAACTGAGTTCAACAGACTACTACAAAATCGTTGCAATCCTTACCCTCAGAACCAGAGCTCGGCTTTATTCCCGAGGAACTACCCAGACTTTCCCAGTCAAGGCCTGCGCGGCGCAGAAAGAACTATGACCCCCTTCTCCCTCCCTCTACGGAGCAGCCTCCCTCTCTAAGGCCAAACCAGCGCCCCCCATGACCTCCAATGGCTTAAAAATAAAGTCCTGAACTGCCCGCTTTTCCCATCACTGGTCCATACTCCCTCCCAGAGCAGGGAATAGGGTCTGGGGACAAAAGGAGGGACACGCCTGCCACATGAGGAAAATCTCATCACCTGGAACTCGGCGAACTCCTCACAGTTCACACCGCCACTGGGCGCCGCCATATTGGACAAACGCGAGGACCCTGCTGCAGGCCAATCACCGCGGAGCAAAGGTGTCTGCGGCGCCGCCTGACAAAAACCAGTACGAGGGGACTCTGTAAGACAGCTGAGTGCAAAGCTTGACTTCTCCGTGATCCCCAACCACGTGGAAGCCGTAACCCTGCCGTCCTGCTTTTCACTCTAACCCCTTCAACATACCCTCCTGGAAGTGGCCCACATGCATGGATCGAAGATTGTCAGAACTTGAAGGGATCATTAACTCCAATCCTATCTTCCTACAAAAGGGAAACAATTTTCTAGACACACCAACCAGGTCGTTCGAGGAAGAAATCTAGGGCACGGAGGCCTTTCTAACCCCTCGCACTCCAATATCTACCCACCCCACCCCCTACCTCCGACCATAGAGCAAGGAAGTCTTGTTCATTAAGAATTTGGGACCACTAAGAAATGTCAAGATAAAAAGGGCATTTCTGGCAGTGTGGATGGGTGGTTATGGGTGGAATAAGGTATTTAGAGGTGGAAATAAAATATGTTTAGAAAATAAATAGAAAGCAAAATGGAAAACATACACGTTGTTTTCTATGCTTAAGGTTCAGGGATGCTCAAAAGCCAACAAGAAATAGGGCCCCTGGGCGCTGTAAGGCCAATTAAGTGTATTTGGGGACCACACAGCTCACAAAAGTTCTGCATCTTTTCTTCTATTTTAAACGGGTAACTCCGAGCATCAGTGAGTAATAAAGCGAAGGCGCACGGACCCCACGCTGCACAGAGCTGTTCCCACAGCTCCGCCCCGCCGCGGGGCTCAAGGGGCAAGGCGCGGTACCGCCCGCGTCCTCCGCGCGTCGCGCACGTCCCGCACGCCTGCACGTGACGCGGGTCCGCCCCCGCGTCGTGCACGCCCCGCCCCCAGCACGGCCATGCCTTTCCCACTTTAGCGCTCGGTGACATTGTGCGCGCCAGCGCCACCGCGGCCCGGTGTGGTTCTGTGCTGGTCGGGGGAGTAGGCGGCAATGGGGATCCTCCGCGGCCTGCGCCTGGCGGCAGGTGAGACGTAGCACGCGCCGAGGGAGGGAAGGGAGCCCGCCTGGCCGCTGGGGATGGGGGAATCCTGCGGCCTTCCCAGGCCCGGGAGTTGCTCTGTTCCACGACGCACTCCTCTCAGGTTGCTCGGAATCCTACCTCTTAGGGGCAATAATGGGCGAGAACAAGGACTGAGCAGACACTAGGGGCAGGCCTGGAGTCAACCCTCGCAGCTGGTTCTCCATCCACCCAGCTCCCACCAACTTAACGGGCCTTTGCTCCCTCCCTTCCCTCTGTCCCTGTCCCCAGCCTCCCCTGAGCTCAGTCTTTAATGCACCTGCCATTCCTGGAACTCCCTACTGCCCATCACTCTCCACGCTAACCTCCCCCATCCGTTGCTGTCTCCCGTCTTTCCCCCTCATCTCAGGAATTTATCCCAGCTCTCAGAAATCATCCAATCTGGGGTTTCCCTCCCATTAAGTGTCTGATTAGGCGAGGGATTTAAGGTCTTAAGGAATAATTGTTTTCTTAAAATGGGGATACATTACTTTTAAACAATTCTGCAATTAAGTGCTTTGAATTTCTTGGAGGAAAGTGTTATGTAATTGCAGGATCTGCAGTTTGTTTTGGTAGTTGACATTTATGTAATAGGTATTTTGAAGTCAGGTAATGAGAGCTTAATTTGCCTTCTTGGGGAAACTAGCAGAGCCTTGGCTTAGTAGGGGTTGAGAAATCACAGTGCTGGCACCTTGACTTTTTTCTTTTTCTCTTTTTGCCCATTCTTCAGAAAGATTTTTTTTTTTTTTCCATCTTGACTTTTTTCTAGGTACCATGGCAGTTCACTCTTTTGGTCACCTTCATGAGATTTGATAAAGGTGTAATGATCTTTTGTTCCATGGTACCAAATCATTAAAAAGTTGTTTAATTCGACAGGGAGCGGTGGCTGACGCCTGTTAGCACTCTGGGAGGCCGAGACGGACGGATCCTTTGAGCTCAGGAGTTCGAGACCGACCTGAGCAAGAGTGAGACCCCGTCTCTACCAAAAATAGAAAGAAATTAATTGGACAGCTAAAAATATATAGAAAAAATTAGCCGGGCATGGTGGCACATGCCTGTAGTCCCAGCTACTCAGGAG